>WEZZ01036550.1:63999-131713 GCA_013400585.1 Chloropsis cyanopogon
GATGGATGGATGGATGGATGGATGGATGGATGCAGGATGGTGGGGCCTCTCTGCCCTGAGGAGCTGCAGAATCCTGGCTGCTTGCTGCTGGGAACTTGGCTGGGCAAGTGATGATTTTGCACGCAGCTCTGGGCTCTGCCATGGGGCTCTGTGGCTGCACCATGGCACACGTCAGCTGGGAGCTGTTTCCTTCACCATGCCAGGAATTAGGAGAGCTTACAAGCCTAAGAAGATGCTAGGGAAGTGACAGAAGCACTGCTTTGGACACACATTGCCCTGATTTTTCTCTTGCTCAGACTAAACTTGCTTTCAGACCAGTTTTTTAAGGCTCAATACAGTTGCAAGCTGTTGGACAAGAGATTGCTCAATGCTTATTTCAATTCCACCTCAGCTTTACTTCCCAAAACAAACCTCCCAGGCCCCACTGCAGCTGTCTGGGTACGGGATGCATTTGGATGAGCAAAACTCATCCTGAAAACCAAGAGCAACTGTCCAAAAATATTAGAGAGACTGCTGATGGCTTAGTGCACTCACTATAAATAAACCAGAGTGACAGAACTTGTCAGGCTGTCAATCAATATCACTTCTGGGCCACAGACATGTGTCATATCCTCTCCTGTGCTCACACAAGGCTCTGTGGGAAAGAAGCTCTGGAAAAGGCTTTAAGGTGTGCAGTATTGATTCTCCTTGCACTGATTTGCTTGGCTCTGTATTTGAAGAATCCAAAGCAGGATATGAACAGCCCCTCCTGACAAAATAAAAGGGTTTGTTGCTCCACAGAAAGTAGAAACCTGAGATAAAGAAGCTCCTTTGCAGTTTTTCTTAAATATTCAATTCTGGCTCAACCTTACACAATAATGTTCCCCTGGGAAATATTCAGCTGGAAAGATTTAAAATGAATTAAGATGGCAGAAGAGTGCTCAGCTTGAAACAGGCCATGTGGTATTAGAACCCCAGGATGGTTTAGGTTGGGAGGGACCTTAAAGCCCATCCAGTGCCACCCCCTGCCATGGGCAGGGACACTTCCACCATCCCAGGTTGCTCCAAGCCCCATCCAGCCTGGTTTGGACACTCCCAGGAATGCCTTCATGTGCTTTTCAATCATGAATTTGCCATTTCCCTGAATCTGTGGAGGCCAAGCAGAGCCTCACCTGGATGCTCCTGGTCTGCTCTGGCAGAGTTTGTTTTTTCTGGCAGCTCTAGAGGGGTGTGAAGGCTCTTTCAGGAGGAGCTGGGAATGGAAATGCAGGCAGGACTCGGTGCTCTCCGTGCCCTCAGGTTATGGGTTCAGGTTATGGGCAAGATATTTACAATAACTGCCTGGAAAACAGCCCTTTGTGATGTTCAAAATGCACTTGCTCATCTGGCTAATTTTCAATCCATCCTCCTCAGCTCTGCTCCCAAGCCAGAAAGAGCTAAAAAAGAGATTCAGTTCAAACCCCAGTTTTTTGCTCCAGCTGTAATTCCTGCTCTGGCACAGCCAGTGTGGTCCATGCAAAACCTCTGTGCTTCCAGCTAGGGAAAGGCAACTGCTCCACATTCCTGATGCCTTCCTAGATCCTGGCACTGGGAATTTGTCCCTGTTTTCTGTCTGTCATAATTTCTTTTTTCTGCCACTCTTGTGTTTGCAGCAACTGGGTACAAAACAGAATCCTGGAATGGTTTGGATTGAGAGAGGTGATGGCAAAAAGCTCCTGGCTTTCAGTTTTATTTATTCAAAATGCTTGAATTGAATTGGCCAGGTTTGGAACTGCCTTAAAAATGCTATTCCAGTTGTGTGGCCAAAGCCCAGGTGCCCAGCACTGCCCTGAGCATGATCAATGATTAACACAACAGAAACTGCCTGGTAATTAATCAATTAATCAGTAATCCATCAATTAATTGACTAATTAAGTCTCTCTATAGCACAACCATAGTCCTGGCTCCCATCTCTGCTTTTTACACTCCAGTTTGTCCTCTGGCACTGGCAGCATCCTCCTGATTTCATCCTTGATTCACACCCTTAAACAACATCTCTGGGGACACCAAATTTCCCATTTCAGCTCATTTTAGTAATAGGCAGCTCCAGAAGAGTCAAAACAATGTTACAAATCAAATTACTGCCCCAAAGGGCCAGATTCGAAGCACAAATGTAGTGATTTTCATTTGCAAAGCTAAAAATTCAAAATGATAAAATATTTAGGGTTACAAGAAGAGGCCAAACTCAAGGAAGACTCATGTTTAGGGATCACAACAGCCTTAGATATTGAAATTTTTAAAATGCTCATTAACTTTCAAGTGTCCATATGGTATTTTGGACATTTTGGCCTCGGACCAGAGAAGTGAATTGCTCTCAAATCCATTGGCTATGGACAAACACAGCAGCAGATGGAGCACACAGAGAATATTAACAAAAGCAGGTTTTGGGTGTTAAAAGGCTTAATGGGTCTCTCACATGTATTTGGGCCAGGAGATGGGATTCAAATTATGCTTGGGGGAAGCTGAGAATCCCTAATATTTGAACTGGCAGAACTCCACAGTGCTGTTTAAAAAACGGCTCTGGTGGAAATAAAATCAGATTTCACCAGCTTGGAAGTGCAAAGGTTCTGCCAGAAAGGCAGCAGGGATACAGTGATCCCACAAAGATCCCTCACCTCGAGGTTTTTGTTATTGATTTTCCAGCCAAGAGCTGGGGTGAGATTCCCTGACTGTCACACCTGACCCCTGAGAACTCCACCAGCTCCTGCCCAGCTCACCAAAACTCAGGGAGGAAGAACAGCACTGGGATCATGGGGCCCTGCAGCATTTACTACTTCTGGTTCATAAACTGAATTTTTCAACCCCTGAAGAAGTGTTATAAACCATGTTCATGGCCTACAATCCCTCCCCTAAAAAAAACCCCACAAATCCAGCTAATTTCTGGGAATACTTGAATTAGACTTGTTTTTGCACCTGGTGTTCTGGTAGAGCATCTCTTCAGAAAGCTTGGGAAGAAAAAAAATAAATACAAAAAAAGCAAATAGAAATCCCTTCCCTCCGTCCTGTAAATATTTTATTCCTCACAAAAAGCCCAGAAGAAACTCCAAACATAATAAACCTCACAGCTGAGGGGTGACAGCCTGGGATGCTTTAGCACAGTTTTCATTTGCTTGCTTTAAAAACAAGGATTTCTACACTGGTCCAACTCAGCAAAGCAATTACTAATTAAGTAAATTACATTTTATGGTTGGGGTGCATCCTCCTGGTTGCTCAAGCAGGTAAAAAGTGATAAATTTGTGGCAGCTCCTCTTTTACTTGTTTTTGACACAAGGAAGCTGGCAGGCTTTTTTAAAAAAAAAAAAAAAAATCCCAAGATTTGTGAGGGGCAATTATTTCCCATGGATAACTGGGAGACCCCTGTGACTCTCAGGATGGATGGCAGATGGAGAGCGAGGGAGGAGGATGGGAAATTATTCCCAGGAAAGGATTGTCCAGGCTGCCCAGGGAAGTGGTGGAGTCCCCATCCCTGGAGGGATTTAAAAAATCAGCTTGCTCAAAGCCTTGGAGACTTCCAGGGGGAATTTAAGGTCCTTGGGGCACCCTCTGCCCCCTCATTTTAGAAGGGCAGTGTGGGGTTGTGTTCAGGGAATAGTTGTGACTTTAACAGCCCACAAGGATTTGGGGATTCTCTGCCGTGATCCGAAGAATCCTCTCAGGAATTCAGAGCCGATTTCTCGGCAGAAACGTGGGGACCTGGCAAATCCAAAATGAGTCATTGTACTGCAGGTAGTGAGGCTGCCTTAAAAATAACACACCCAGCGTGGCTGGGAAACAGCAAAAAAGATCAGCAGCTCCCTCCAGGAACAGCAAATTAGAGTAATGGACGGGCATGGAAAAGGGAGAGGGAAAAAAAGAGAAAAGCTCAGAAGTTAAAGGAGTGAAAGGCACGATGTGGAGCAAAATAAAATCAGAGGGGTCACATCAGCCCCCTCCTGTACTGGGGGCTGCTGGGTTGAAAAATCAACTCAAAAAAGGGAAGATGAGTAATTATGGCTTGGGACTCAGGATATCAGCAGGCTTTGGTTTTACCAGCAGAACCTGAGGGATGATTTAAGCGAGGAGAGAAGACAAGGAGAGGGAAGAGGCATCCAGGGCAATCTCTCAGATGGACTTAAAAATTGTTCCAAAAAAAAAAAAGCAGTATAAAATTGCCATTAATTCATGGCATCAAATATACTTCACAGAATATCATTTGGGGCACTTGAAACTGGGAAATTGCAATATATACACAGAAGTATGGATTATGGAGAGAATCACTGAATGCTTGGTGGAAGGGGACATTAAAGCTCATCCAGTGCCACCCCTGCCATGGCAGGGACACCTTCCAGGGTGCTCCGAGCCCTGTCCAGCCTGGCCTTGGGCACTGCCAGGGATCCAGGGGCAGCCACAGCTGCTCTGGGCAACCTGTCTACTCTACAGAGCCAAAACTCCTGGCAGGTTTTGTCTTCTGCCTAAAAATGTTAACAGGAACAGTTGAGAAATAAAGGATCGGCCAGGGTTGTGTCTGCATTCAAAAATAACTGCAATAGGTAAAATAAACCAAGTTTGTGTTTATCCTGGCACTACATGACTGGCAGCACATGGTCCCTCAGCAGTGCTTCTGTAGGCAGGGGTGCTGCTCTCCCTTTAGATCCCCTGAAATCCTCCTCTGCCTGGATTTGTGCCTCCCACTCCATCTCAGCACGTCGGAGACCTCCCATCACCCACAAAGTCCTGGTCTACTTCCAAGCAGGGCAAGCAGAAACAGCAGCTATTTTATTGGGCAGGGTTCTTTTAAAAGCTCTGTGGAAAGAATGCATTTAAATTATTCCAAATCCTCAGCTCTACGGAACACGGAGACAATTCCTCATCTCTAAGCTCTTTTATGGATTCACACATTGCACAAGGTGCCCAGAGAAGCTGTGGGTGCCTCTGGATCCCTGGAAGTGTCCAAGGCCAGGCTGGACAGGGCTTGGAAACACCCTGGGATGGTGGAAGGTGTCCCTGCCTGTGATGGCAAAGGAGGCTCTGAGGAAACTTTTCCATGGCCTGAAGAAATGAGCAATTTCCTCCAGGAATCTGTTTTTAACAGACTGATTGGAAACGGAGCAGCCTTAGGAAACAGTCCTGGAGGTTTTGCTGCTTCTTTTAAACCCAAGCAAGTGGCAGTTCCAGGTCACCTGGCAAACATCAAGTGGGTCAAAGGCAGTTTGATGTCACTCGGTGCACGGTGACATCTCGAGTGTCCTTGCTGGCACAAAGTGACTCCTTCTGGTGAAAGAGCCACCAGGCAGCTGGTCAGGCACTGCCCTGTTCCATGTCAATGAAATTCTGCAGATTTCCAGGACACAATCAATACAGTACACCATTGATTTGTTTTACTGGAAATGAAGTGCTAAAACTGAGTATTTCCATTCTTATTATTTTTCTCAATTTCTTTGCTGTTGGTCCTGTAATTTTTTGAAAAGGATTGGGGCAGAAAACCCAGTTCTTGATGGCAGTGCTGGGACACTGCTTGACTTCAGCTGGATTTTGGATCTCATGTCTCATTTTACTTTATTTATGGACAACAGCTTAGATTTGAGCTGTGGGTGACATGTATTATATAAAGAAATTGAGAAATATAATAAGAATGGAAAGACTCAGATTTAGCATTTCATTTCCAGTAAAACAAATTAATGAGAACTCTATTAGAAATCTGGAATTCTCTAAATTTACTTTGGAGGCATTTCAGGAAATGTATATTAGTTCAAAGTATCACAGAATCCCAGATGGTTTGGGTTGGAAGGGATCTTCCAACCTGGACACTTCCAGAGATGGGGCAGCCACAGCTTGGGAAATGTATCAGATTTGCAAATGTCAAGGAGAAGAAACGACCTGATGCCAGTTTGTCACTGGCACAGCTCTGGCTGAATAAGTTTTAAAAATGCATGAAGACAATCATCTCTTTTTGCAGCAGGTTTTTCTCCCTATCAAAAGTAAACTAGCACACAAACACCTCAGGAGTTTTAATTTAAAAGAGCTTTATAAAGGGCTCTCACAGGCTGTAAGTCACAACTAAAAATGCTTTTAGTGCCATAAAATAGGAAGCAAAGTTTTAAAAGCAGAATATTTTGTATAAAATTCCAGACTGGTTTGAGTTGGAAGGGACCTGAAAAAATATCTCAGTCCAACCACCAGCCATGTCAGAGACACCTTCCACTATCCCAGGGTGCTCCAAGCCCTGTCCAGCCTGGCCTTGGGCACTCCCAGGGATCCAGGGGCAGCCACAGCTGCTCTGGGCACCTGTGCCAGGGCTCACCACTCTCACAGGGAGGGATTTTTTCCCAATATCCCATCTAATTAAAGTCATTCCATGATCATATCATTGTGAGTTGTAGTGCATGGGGAAAGCAGGAGAAAAAGTTCAGTGTTCACAACTGTCATCAGTCACATGGCAAATTGCTGGAGAAATATCCTGCAATAAATGCAGGACTTTGGGATCCAAAGTTTGATCACAGTGCCTTGGACTGCTCCAGGGTTATCACCAAGTGGAGGGAAGGAATTTCCAGAATGGGCCTATTTAACAGCAGGAGTATTTCAGGAAGAGAATTATTGTGGGTATGATGTCACACATTCCAGAGGACATTTAGACGTGCTCACTAGAAGGAAAGAATGGAATGGAAGGAACAGAAGAGATTAGAGTGGAATTGTTCAGTTGGAAGGGGTCTACAACAATCATTCCAGCTGCAAACTGGGCTCAGTTCAAAGGTTCAGTCAGTAAAAATTGGTGTGAGCAGCTTCAGAGTTCTCCCTGCAGGAACCTGAAAAACTGGAGAATAAAAAATGTTTAGGGGAACAGCTCTGGGAAAATCCCCTCAAAGGTAGGAGCAACAGCACAATCCTGGGAAATCCACCCCACACACACAGAGGCCATACCCCAGCAGCATCTACTTATGTGCTCCTCTGCCCTTTCCACAGATTTCATTCCATTCCATCCCACTCCATTCCACTCCACTCCACTCCATTCCATCCCATCCCATTCCATCCCATTCCATTCCATTCCATTCCATTCCATTCCATTCCATTCCATTCCATTCCATCCCATTCCATTCCATTCCATCCTATTCCATCCCATTCCATCCCATCCCACTCCATCCCATTCCATCCCATTCCATTCCATTCCATTTCATTCCATTCCATTCCATCCCATCCCATCCCATCCCATCCCATCCCATCCCATTCCATTCCATCCCATCCCATTCCATTCTATTCCACTCCACTCCACTCCATTCCATCCCATCCCATTCCATTCCATTCCATTCCATCCCATCCCATTCCATCCCATCCCATCCCATCCCATCCCACCCTGCTGTGTCTTCCTCTTCTCCCCTACACCTAAACCTGTACCTGGCAGGACCCCATCCCAAAGAGCCAAGGCAAACACCCCACCTCCCTTCCCAGCCTGATTCCCCCACAGGACACCCTGGCCAAACCCACCTGGGGGACATGTGACAGGTCAAACCCCAAAAACCACCTCCAGCACATTTCTCCCCGTTCTCCCCCACCATCCTCCTGCCAGCTGCGACAGATTTTGCTCCTCAGACCACTCCACACTCCCAGATTCCTGCAGAACCTTTGGCACCCAGCATGGCAGGCAGTGCCTCACCTGCCCCTCTCTCCTGGCTCCCTCTTTTCCATCCTGGGAGCTGCAGCTCTCCCTGCCCTCCAGTCCCTGAGCATCAAGGAATATCCGTCTCCACAGACAGAGCTATTAATAGCCACTCACCTCTCCAGCTGCAAATTCCAGGCTCTTCACAGCCAATCCTCACCCTCCTTAAATGTCTCTTCTCATCACTCTAACCCTCTCAGCCTACTGAAAGCCCGGGATTTTAATCTGGCAATATTAAAGATGATTCTAGCAGGCACTTCAAAAGAAAAGGAGCCAATAAGAAACAAACAGTTTGAGGTCAGGGTCTTTCCCTGCTCGGCTCACAAAATAAAGAGGTGAGATTCCTTCCCCCTCCGATTCCTCTGTGCAGATTTTAATTGCTTTTCTGACATCTACAGAATGTAATCTTCTTCCTGTGTTGTTCCTAGGATTAGGGCAGGACCAAGGTAAAGCTATTTTTGATTAATATGGAAATCAGAAATTACTTTCCAGAGAAAACTGGGGACTGTTCCTAATGCTGCTTCATCTTTGGGGAATTACAAATGTGAAGAGTAACAGCTCACTGTGTCTTCCAACCCGTGCAAAATATGCTTAAAGACTTTCAAAAATCTCTTCTGATGGAAATATGTGATTAGTATAGTTAAGGGAGTGCTCAAGCTGAAGACAAAGAGAGTTAAATCCCCACAGAACAGGGAAGATCAGTTTATCTGGAGGAAAAAAAAAGGTGGGGAGGCCACACGGTGCAAAGAGATCTTCCTGTGTTTGAGGGGAAATTTAGTAGTTAATTTAATGGTTAAATTTGTTCCCAATTCAATGCTGCTCTTGCTGAAGTACAAATATTCCTCATGACCATTCAGCTGAATTCCTAATGGGTGCAAATGTGAAGAATCCGGTGGCATCCAGCTCCTCTTCTTTGTGTGAAGGGAAGAATTTGGAGGGAAAGAAATAAATACGAGGGGATGGAGTGAAAGGACAAAAAGAAATGGCTTTAAACTGAAGGAGGGCAGGGCTAGATGGGATATTGGGAAGGAATTGTGGCTGCCCCTGGATCCCTGGCAGCGTCCCAGGCCAGGCTGGACAGGGCTTGGAGCACCTGGGACAGTGGAAGGTGTCCCTGCCATGGCAGGGGTGGCACTGGGTGGGCTCTGAGTCCCTCCTAACTCAAACCAGTCTGGGATTCTTGGACTCTGGGATTCTGTACCTGGGGATAAAGAGTCAAAGCCATGTCAGCAGTCCCATCTTCCTGCCAGGAGTGCCTGCAGGAGCGGGAAGCTGGAGATGATTTAGGAGTACAAAAGGGACATCCTGGGAAATTTCCCTCAAGTTCCCTGTGAAGTCCCCCCAAAGCCCTGTTCCCACAGAGCCATGCCTGTTCACTGAATAATGGGATGCCTGTGGAAAACCAACCATATCTTGTACTACTTTTTAATGTTATCATTGGATGCATGAGATTAGTGGGATTTTCAAATGGAATGGCAGCACTTCAGCTATGCCTGGAAACAAAGGCATTGACTCTGCCTACCAGAGAGGAGTGAAAAGGACACAACTGCATTTTATCTTGAAAGCCCTCAGACACTTTCAAACAGACCCAGGAATCAAAAGCTCTGTGTAAAGAGAGGAAAAGCCCTTCAGGACCTGTTGGGCCACGCTTCCGTTTTTAAAAATGACAAGATGTGGGAGTAGGATATTTAGTGTAAAGATACAATGTGGGAGCACGAGCCTTGGCATGTCCAAAATTGATTTAGACGTGGGAAAACACTGAAGCCTGCAAACTCAGAGGTTCAGCTTTGTGTGCTGCAGAGAAAAAATACACAGTGACATTGTCACGTTCTGTGGGGATCCAGCAGTACAACGGGTTTAAATATATATAAAAGAAGTCATTCCCCATTGTCCTGTGCCTCCATCCCTTGTCCCCAGTCCCTCTCCAGCTCTCCTGGAGCCCCTTTAGGCTCTGAGCTCTCCCTGGAGCCTTCTCCTGTCCAGGTGAGCTCCCCCAGCTCTCCCAGCCTGGCTCCAGCCCTGGAGCAGCTCTGTGCCCTCCTCTGGGCTCTCTGCAGCAGCTCCAGGTGCTGCTGCTGTGTCCCCAGGGCTGGGGCAGCTCTGCAGCTGGGCTCTCACCTGAGCTCAGGGGCACAGGGACAGAGTCCCCCTCCCCTGGTGCCCACGCTGGGGGATCAGCCCAGGGCAGGGGGGCTCAGGAGCACGTGGCCGGGTTCTCCCGCAGGAATACAAATTACACAATTATAATATTATTTTAGCAGTTGGCCATGGTGACATTTCCTGCTGTTAGGTGGCTCTGGTCCTGCCAGGATAGATTAGCAAGGCTCACCAAACATTTTGTTTGGCTAAGGAACAGCTGAAGGCACTGCCTCCTTATTCTATTAAAAGCGCCGCAGGAACTCGGTAACATTTTCCTGTTGATCTCCACTGCTCTGATAAATGGAAACCTCATCCCTTCCTCCAGGAGGAGAGGAGACATTTTTAGGAAGGGAAACCGATTTCCTCCCAGTGTTATTGAGTTAGACCAGGTAGTTCAGTTTCCAAAGGTATCAAGGTCGTTTTGTCATTCTCCCACCAAGAACAGCCTTCAGGAATGGAGACAGAGGAACTTCAGCTCTGCAGGCAAATTCCCACAGACCGTGTGCTGCAGAGAGAGGGCAGGGGCAGGACATACATCCTGACAGTGATGGAACACATCTGAATGCACAGAGCTTAGAACAATTACTGCTGAGCAGACCTCAGCTCACCAGGAGTGAGAAAAGGGAAAAAAAGCCAACCATCTTTGGGGAGATGAACAATCCTTCTCGTTATCAACACTTCATTTAGTATCTTAGCTGCTTAAACCCAATTATATCCAGAAAAGACAACTGTGAATGAAGAGGATCTGAGCAACCCCAGATAATGGGAGAAGATAAAAACCCACTCCAAGAGTAATGACCTGATTTGGCATTCATCAGTCGCTCGGTAATGAGCAAACGCTGATTTCAAATCTAAATTCATGTCAAATGCTTCTGGATAAAATTAACTCCCAGCATATTTCAAAACACCCATTCCAAGTGTCGCTGCTGCTTCCTCCTTTCCCCTCCAGCAGACCAGACTCTCTCCTCTTCCACAGCTCCTGCTGCTCCTCCTTCCACCACTTACCACATTTTTTCAGGCTCTGGTCCCAGAAGTGTCCAAGGCCAGGTTGGATGGGGCTTGGAGCAACCTGGGACAGTGGAAGGTGTCCCTGCCCATGGTGGGATGCTTGGATGAGATGACATTTAGAGATCCCTTCCAGCCCAGTCTCTCCTGCGATTTTATGACTCTGAAATCTCCGTAAGGAGCATGGACACCTCACCCTCTGCCACTTGCCAGTGTCCTGACCCTCTGACCAGCAGCCCTGAGGGTGCCTCGGCAGAGGAACACCCTTGGCACATCACACATACAAAGAATTTGCATTCCATGCAGGAAGAGACAGCCTTGCATTTTGGTTTTATAGTAAACAATAAATTCAGGGCCTTTAAAGTGCAGCACAAGTGAAGACAGGCAGGAGTGTCTCCCAAGCAGAGGGATGAACTCCTCTGCAGGTAAAGCAGGTGTGTGTCAGCAGGAGACTGAAAAAGGAGGAAAAATCTCCCTGTATCCTGCATCAACAACTCCTTGTGTGAGCCTCAGCTCCCCCTGATCCATCACTGCTTTACTCTTTGGCCTTACACGTGTTTGTCACACAGGTTGTACAATCTGTGACTGGCACCGATCTGATTTAAAGCACTGATTATTTATTGCCCAAGAAACTGGCAGTGGAGGAGATTTGTTGTCACTGGTAGCAGTGAACAGATCCAAACACGCTGCTTCTGCTTCACAAAAGCGTGGAAATGTTTAGGTTGGAAAGACCTCAAAGATTATCCAGTCCAACTGTTCCCACAGCCCTGCCAAGGCCACCACTGCCCCACGTCCTCAAATGTCACATCCACATGGCTTTAGACCCCTTCAGGGATGGGGACTCCAGCACTGCCCAGTGACTGCTAGGAATGGACAACATTTTCATGTAGAAATTTTCCCTAATATCCAATCTAAACCTGCCCTGGCCCAGCCTGAGGCCGTTCCCTCCTGTCCCTGTTCCTGGGAGAAGAGCCTGACAGCCCTGGCTGTCCCCTCCTGTCAGGAGTTGTGCAGAGCCACAAGGTCCCCCTGAGCCCCTTCCCAGCTCCCTCAGCCCCTCCTGGGGCTCCAACCCCTTCCCAGTTCCATTCCCTTCCCTGGACACGCTCTGGTCCCTGACAGCATGGTGGAAGTCACCTAATCACAGCAGGACATGCACATCCCTGGATAAATATTGCCAGAATCCCTTCCTGCCCACCATGGCCATCATTCCCATACAGATGCCAACAAAAAGTACAGCTTTCCATTAAAAAAAGCCCCGGCATCATCCTGCAGGATGATGGAAAAAAAAAACAAAAGCTCTCACCACCACCCCAGAACATCACAGTGTTTGCAAAGACCACAGAACACCTTTTAGACAGCAAATTCTCATCATTCTGGCTGTGTGAAAAGACTGGCACAAAAAAAAAAAAAAAAAAAAAAAAAAAAAAAAAATCCTCTAAGCCTGCAAAGCGTTCGTGGGAAGGGATTATAAGAACAAAAATGTTGTGGGCCACGTGTGGAGGACAGGACTCCAGCCCAGCAGCCTCCAGAGGAGGCCTCAGTGCCCTTGTTTCCTGCTGCTCCCTACAATTTAACTCTTCTTGACCTTAAAGAACCCTGAAGCTTGTGGGCAATCCAGCTGTGATGAGATTTCCCCCTCCTTGATGAAACATTTGAAGCTGCTGTTCAGTTTGTTGATGGATCCTTTCATATTCTGAAGCTGCTTTTTTCCTGGGGTTTTTTTTGAGGATGAAGGGAACCCAGTGGACGCCCGGCAGGGACTGTGCAAGCTTGGAATAATCGTTCTGCCAAAGCAGGACAGATCTGACAACAAAGTCAGATCCCTCTCCTTCCTGAGCCATTCCTCCACTGGCTTTTTGTACTCTGGACAAGCAGGCTCTGAAGCAAGAAGTGGCTTCTCCAACTTCTGCTTTTCCTGAAGGGGACTTTAAAGCTCTTTTACTAACAGAAAACTCAAGCGGTGTCTCCTATGGACCTGAGCCATCCAAACAATATTTCAGCCTGTGTTCATCTCCTCATGGACATCAGGGATGCCAATCCATCAGCTGAAGCTCTCAGGGAGCAGAAGTACAGGAGTTTTCTCCACAAGCCTCTATTACTTTTCCACTGGCTGTATCCAGCACCTTCCCTGTCACTTGCACTGAAAACTTCCTCCCTGCTGGTGGGAGATTCCAAACTCTTTGTGTGTAACATTCTTAAACCCAGCCTTCCCCACCCATCCAGGAGCCAGAGCCTCTCACATCTCCACTATCTAAGGAGTTTTTCCTTCAACCTTGACTGAAGTTTTGCTATTCCACCACTGTCTGCTCCAAATACTGCTGGAAAGATCATTTCCTTAGCACGTGCCTTTCCACCTTTACCCAACTTGACTAACTCTTTTTTTCCTCTACCAAAAGTAAGGAATTTGTGTTTATTTCAAGGGACTCCATCACCTAATCCTCATTCAGCCACCCTATTGCCACAGTGAGTCAAACACCACTTAAATCCATACAGGGAAGGTTTGGAGGGGTAAAATCCGTGCAGGGAAGGTTTGGAGGGGTAAAATCCATCCTGGGAAGGTTTGAAGGGGTAAAATCCGTGCAGGGAAGGTTTGGAGGGGTAAAATCCATCCTGGGAAGGTTTGGAGGGGTAAAATCCGTTCAGGGAAGGTGTGGAGGGGTAAAGTGATCTGCAAAAGTTCATTCAGCAGCAACAGCCAAAAAAGCCCTGAGCAGAACTTTAATCCATCATCCACCCTCACCTGCCACAAACAAGATCTTCTTATCAGCCTGGCCTTTTAATACACGAGCTAAGGTATTGATTGTAAAACAATTCTTTCTTTTCCCAGCCTCAAACTGCTGCAGCAAAAGCAATAATCCACCTGCATCCCCAACACCCAGGAGGAAGCACTCCTGAGATCCACTGGTTTGTACACGAGTGTGGGACTGACTGTTCAGTGATGCCCAGGAGGAAGTCGGGGTCGTGAATACCAAAAAAAAAAAAAAAAAAAAAAAAAAAAAGAAAAAAAAAGCAAAAAAAAGTAAAGAAAAGAAAAGTAGGTCAAGCAATTCACATTTGCTGAAAAGGACAAAGAACACTGCAGATTTTTTATTACCTTATGCAATTGCTACCAAATATCTGAAGCATCCTTTTTATCTGATTCAAATCCCACATGAGTAATCCATGATTAAATTTAGTGGGTGTGAAATTTCATTAGGTCGTTCAATTTTAAGCAGATTGGATAATGAAGTTCCGTCGTCCTTCAGAATTAAGAGGAAAAAAAAAATTAATACTGTAATTTTTCTCTCACTCCCAGCCTTCCCACATCTGTGAGATTATTCTCATTCATGTGAGACATCCATGTCCTGCAGCTCCACCTTTGAGGAGAGAGGAGACCTTGGAGATGGAGAGAGGGAACTGCTTGGAAACGTTGGGGTAAGCCAAACCCAAACCAGACTTTACCTGCTGCTTTTCTGGGATAAGCACAGACCAGAAATTTGAGTTTTCCCAGAACAGACATGGAGCAGATTCCAGCAGGGATGTCTTCTAAAATACTGTGATTTCTCCAAAAAATCCCTTTGGACTGATTCAGTGATATCACAATGGGGAAAATGTTAATAGGCAGCAGATGCTGCTTTAAGCCTTAATTCCCTTCTCCTAAGAGCTAGATAATTCAAGGAGAAACAACCAGCTTGCTTCATGCAAAAAGGTTTCATGCTAAGATAAAATGAGAGGTTTGGAGTTTTCCTTGGGTTTTAAAATTCTATTCTGCTTTTTAAAAAAAAAAAAANTCTTGGGTTTTAAAATTCTGCTTTTTTTTTTTTTTTTTTTTCTAAAGGTTTGAATTCAGAGTTTTTATGGAATTCCTGATGGGTTTTTAGAAGAGCATCGGGGCAGTGATGGGCAGTGGAGTGTGCAATCCATGAGCCCCTCATTTCACTGTACATCACCCTGTGTTTCCCACGTGGGACCAATAAACTTTGTTCATCCGCCCCCTAGAGCTAATAAATTCCAATTAAATTTTCAATTTAATCACAAATTTAATTGTATAATGCTTGGGAAGAGCCTGGCTGGGAAAGAGTTAAACAACAGGCCTGATTCATCTTGCTGTGTTTTCAGGCAGCTGAAGCCACTCTGTGCCAGTACAAATAAATAATATCTCTATCCACATCACAACGAAGTATTTTCCTCTTGATGTTGCTCACCAAAGCATGATGACAAATGATGGCTGGAGAAACAGGAGTTGTCAATCCTGCCTTAACCACGTTTCCTTTTGGGCTTGACAGAAGTTGCCACATTTATTCCTTTCTCTAAATGGCCACCAGGTGCTTCCAGCAAACGAACTGAACACTGCAAACACCAATCTGCCTTCCACACTCTCCTGTGCTCTATTACTGCAGAGACTTCTCAGGAAAGAAGGGGAAAAAACTCCCAAAAATTCAGTGGAGAAGCTGAAGCTTGGCACATCCAGAGAACCCTCAAGGAAAATGCACATCAGGAAAGATGACATTATTTGATGGGACAAGATTAACACATGTCAGCCTCGACATTTATTGAAAGTACATCCCAACATCCACGATAAACAACATGAGAAGGGCGTGGAGATGCTGGAGAGAGCCCAGAGAGGTCCCAGAGCTGCTCTGGAGCCAGGCTGGGAGAGAGGGGAAGGCTCCAGGGAGAGCTCAGAGCCCTTCCAGGGCCCAAAGGGGCTCCAGAAGAGCTGGAGAGGGACTGGGGACAAGGCATGGAGGGACAGGACACAGGGAATGGACTCAGACGGACAGAGTAGGTTTAGATTTGGTGTTAGGAAGGAATTGTTCCCTGTGAGGGTGGGCAGGCCCTGACACAGGGTGCCCAGAGCAGCTGTGGCTGTCCCTGGATCCCTGGCAGTGGCCAAGGCCAGGCTGGACAGGGCTTGGAGCAGCCTGGGACAGTGGAAGGTGTCCCTGCCATGGCAGGGGTGGCACTGGATGGCTTTAAGGTCCCTCCCAGCCCAAACCAGCCTGTGATTCTGTGAAACAAATCCTACTAGGAATTAATTTGAGAGTCTCTGGAGTAGGCGTTGCGAGACATCAGTCAGGCATCAACAGCAAAACAAATTAACACCACAAAATAGTGAAAAACAGAGGAGCCAAACCTGCATCTTTAAATAGCCCCAGAGAGCTTTTCCTGTCAGTAGCAATTTTCTGGCCAAGCTCCACCACATCCTCTCCGTACTTCACCCAAACGTGCATTTTTCTCTTGACTAAAATGCTCAGCCAAGTCTGGATCAGAGCAGCCCTCAGACTGTTTATCCCTCCTGCAGTTTCACATCCACCTTCTCCACCCACCTCACCTTCTCTGCCTGTCTTGGATGCTTTCCCTGCCCTCCTCTCCCATGGAACCTCACCACCCACACTACTGGATGTCTCAAGATTGACACTGTAAGGAGCAGGAAATCCAGTGACTCCAAGGAATCCATGTGGCAACACCAGGGCTTTCTCCTGGGCCAGGAGTGCAGCTCCTGTCACACTTTAATGTCCCAGGGTGGTGACAAATGCAGGGTGGCATGGATCTGCAGGAGAACATGCAGGAGAAGCAGGGGAGTGAGGTTATTGATGATGTTGGCAACATTACAGGACTGACTCTGGGAAAAAGGAGGAATGCCATGCTACCGTGGAAGGAGAGAGAGGAACAAAAATGAGGAATTCATGAATTCCCAGTCCAACAGACTTTGCCTTACTCAGGGGGTCAGGGGGATGCTGTGGAAGCTGCTGCTGGAGCTGTGAGAGCAGATCCTGTTGATAAAGGGTGGATGAGTTACAGACCATTTAAACAATGTGCACACACACAGGTCCACGGTGCCAGAGGAGATGGGCCCGAGGGTGCCAAGGGAGCTGGCTGGTGTCACTGCCACCCTGTCACCTCTGAGCAGTCACAGAGATGGGGAATGTCCCTGGTGACTGGAAAAAGGGCAACATCACACCCACCTTCAGAAAAGGAAATGCCAGCCCAGTCAGCCTCACTCCCTGCCCAGAAATTCACGAGGCAAATCCTTCTGGAAACCACAACCTTCCAAACCAAATTATTCTGGTACTCACTACCCAGAGAGTGTCTGACACAGAATTATCCAATAATTGCTGCTTTATGTTTTCTCTACTCCTCTTCTGCACCTCAGATCCTGCTGCTTCTGCCTCCTCTCCCCTGGAACGGTGTCTTTTTGTTCCATATTTGCAATTACAACAAGCACATGTTTATATATATGAGACAGAAATATATTTTTCCACCTGAATTTGGGCACTCAGAGGTGCTGGATTCATTCTGTGCCCTCAGTGGTGCCAAGCACCTCCCGTTATTGGAAGTGACACTGGGGATGAAGAGTGTGGTGGAGGAAGAGCATGGAGTCAGCGTGTGCTCATTTGTCTGCTAAGAGGGGATGAATTAGAATTTGGGAATAGCTTTAATCATTCCTGTTGAAGCTAATTCACTCTTGAGGTTTTGTTCACGTGGGCAGTTCTCCTTTTAAGCTTAATAAAAAAGGTAAATAAACCAGAGTGGAGTAAGGAGAGAGGGACTGAGCTTCTGCACCCTTTCCTAATGATTTATAGGAAAAGGTTGTCTCAGACCCAAGGACCCAAACCACAAACACAATTCCCACAGTGAGTTACAGCTGCCAGAAAATGACCCAAAATGGAGCTTTATGATTCAATGCAAGACTCCTACATCAGAAGAGCTTTTCTCCCTGTCCAAGAAGCTCCCTGTACCCTGGGAAATTAACTGGGAATTGAGCACAGACAGTCTGGCAGGAAAAAAAAATAAAACAAGAATGTATTTAATGAATGTATTTAAATTAATATTTGGCAGGGGGTAAAGGAATGAGAGGCGAAACAAGGGGAGAAGAACTAAATTCCAAAGTGATGGATCTGCCCTCTGCAGCACCTCACCCCTTCCCGTGGGATCCAGCCACCAAATGTTCCAGACATCACTGCTGCTATCGCTGGGTACTTCCATGAAGGGATATCAGCTCCCTGCTGGTTTAAACAGGGGGAAAAGCTCCTTGCCTGAGCTGACCCGGGCTCGGTGTCCTGGACAGGGTGTTCTGTCTGCCTCCCACTGGGGCTGATTTGTGCTGGAGCTGTGACAGCAGCGATCCCTTGGCTCGGGGAGGACACCCCATAAATTCTGGATTCATCCAGGGCAGCACCACTTCCCCATTAACTTATGGAAGAAAACCAAACCCATCAGAAGTGTTTGACATATGGATTAATAATGAAAAGGGAATAGGGAAATAGGAAACCTGCCAGTTCAATATATTAATAACACCAGCCAGGCCAGACAGAGCACAAGGGGAAAAAACACCTGCACAAAGCTGGTGAATAAGCAAAATGACAAGCAACAAAATCCACTTGTGACAGATATAAAATAATAAATACTGGGAAAAACACTTCAAAGAGAGCTGGAGAGGGACTGGGGACAAGGCATGGAGGGACAGGACACAGGGAATGGCTCCCACTGCCACAGGGCAGGGATGGATGGGACATTGGGCAGGAATTGTTCCCTGGGAGGGTGGGCAGGCCCTGGCACAGGGTGCTCAGAGCAGCTGTGGCTGCCCCTGGATCCCTGGCAGTGCCCAAGGCCAGGTTGGATGGGTCTTGGAGCCACGTGGGACAGTGGGAGGTGTCCCTGCCATGGCAGGGGTGGCACTGGATGAGATTTAAGGTCCCTTCCAACCCAAACCATCCTGGGATGGACCTTGGACACTTCGTGACACAGACAGAAGGAACCAGGTAGACTCTGAGGATCTGCTCCAGGCTGGTAATTCTTCAGCTCTCAGCCTGTCCCATGCTTAAAAGACAAATGTTTATAATAACATAGGATGTGAAATGAGGAAAACATCTGAAAAGTCGAAGTACGGTTTCCAGCTTTCAAGTAGAGGTCAATAAACAGAGCAACTTCCTTCTTTATGGTTTCAAACAGCTTGGCAGGATCCTTTTGGTGTTGGTAAATCAAAAGATAAAGAGATTATGAAAAAGAACATGAAAGTGAAGATCTGAAGAGCTTCAGCAGAATCAAAAAGTCCTCCTAGAGCTTCTGCAACAGCACACAAGTTTTATAAACGGCACAAATTACCTCATTTAGCTTTTTGCAACTTCAGTGCTTTATCTTCCTTCCAAACTTCTACCTCCCATTTTACCTCTGTTCATCCTCAAACCACCCTCCCAAGATCCCACTCATCAGCTTGTTGATTTGTCTTAATGATTCTCATTCCACTTTTCCAGCAAACATTCCCTTTGTGCACCGCCCCGAATTCTCTGTGATTGTGTTGATGAACACCCGGCTTGCTCGGGGTGTTTGTGTTCCACAACAACCATCTCAGGTGACACCAGCTCCTTTCATGGAATTTATCCTTCCCCAGCTCAAGGAATCCCTGCCTTTTTCAGTAAAAATTACAGCTGGTCACTGCCCGGTGATCGTCTCTTGGAATGAGGCACAACAGTGCCAGGATCACAGGGAAGTGAACTCCAACCTGCAGCTCCCTGAGGAGGGGGGCAGGCTGTGCTCCCAGGAAACAAGGGACAGGACAGAAAACACGGCCTCAAGTAGTGCCAGGGGAGGTTTGGGTTGGATATGAGGGAAAATTCCAACAGTGAAAGGGCTGCCCAGCCCTGGCACTGCCCAGGGCAGAGATGAGTCCCCATCCCTGGAGGATTTCAAAGCTGTGTGGATGTGGCACTTGGGGACATGGGGCAGTGCTGAGGAATGGCTGGATTCCATGGTCTTGGAGGGCTTTCCCAACCCCAAAGATTCCAGGATAGTTTTATAGAGGAGATGCTCAAAGCTCTGTCTCCACATGATCACATCTCAGCTGAGCCACCAGGTACTCAAGTTCAGGGCTGTTCTCACCATGAAGGGCACCAAAAAGTGACTCCAGGTTCCCATCTCCACCCAGGAGAGTGCACAAGAAGGGAGAGCTGCAGCTCCTGCAGTACCTGTGTAAGTCACTGAGCTGTTTTATTGGAGTGGATAATCAAATCAGTGTCAGGGCTGGGCTCATTCTCCACCACAGTGAGGCCTTGCTGAAGTAGGCTGAGATGTGGCATTTTTAGTCCAAATCTCAACATTCACCAATCATTCCACAACTATTTTGTCTCTAACTTACATCACTTCCTAAAATACATGTCCTCCCAGGTCAAACCACAACACTCCTGTTCATATTTTTGCAGAGTTTTTTAAAATTTATTATATTTACTTACTAAAATTAATATAGTGAACTGGGGGTGTTCAGCCTTAAGAAGAGAAGTTCAACAGAGCCCTTGCAGGACCTAAAGGGGCTCCAGGAGAGCTGGAGAGGGACTGGGGACAAGGGATGGAGGGACAGGACACAGGGAATGTTTCCCAGTGCCAAAGGGCAGGGATAGATGGGGTATTGGGAATTAGGACTTGTTCCCTGTGAGGGTGGTGAGCCCTGGCACAGGTTCCCAGAGAAGCTCTGGCTGCCCCTGGATCCCTGGAATTTTTCCAGGCCAGGTGGGACACTGGGGCTTGGAGCAGCCTGGGACAGTGGGAGGTGTCCCTGCCCATGGCAGGGGTGGCGCTGGGTGGGCTTTAAGGTCCCTCCCAACTCAAACATTCTGTGATAATAAACATGGCATCAGGGATGCCCAGGGAAAGTCCTGAAACAATCTCTGAATGTTTCAGAAAGAATTACAAAGAAAGAAAAGATGTGTGATTGAGAGCTGCTCTCTTACATGTCAGAAAATACTTTAAAGCCATTTTCTGTCACTCTTTGGGTGCAATTTGTGCAGACTTTGGATTGACTCAAATCAGATGCAGGTTCCTTTCAAAGGAAACAGAAATGAGCTAAAACTAATTTATTGGTGGTCAAGGGCATAGCACAGCCAAGTGAGATTTAAGATTGAAGATTTTTCCCAGAAACTTTGGGAAGAGGCACTGCAATTACTGTAAGAGGAATCAGCTGGATCTCCTACCCAGTGCTGAAGTAGATGCTTTCAAATTGTCTCATTTACATAGGCAAGAAGGTCAGGAGGGATTAAGAAGGTAAATATATCACCTGATTAGCTATGCAAGTTCAGGGTGTTCCAAGGACTAATGCCATGAATATTCAAGAAGGTCTTGGCTTCCCAAAGGTTCAGTCAGAAGCAATAAGTTGAATATGCAGAAGGAATCTGGTCAGAAAACCAAAGATGCCACCTGTGTGCATCAGCATCACCTGTTCCAGTGAAATCAGGCTCTTGAGTTTGCTTATTCCCCTTTTCCATTTCACCTTGTGAGAATAAAGAATAAGGAGAATATACACAGGCAAGGAGGGAAAAGCTGGGAGCTGACAGGGACACCTTCACCACTCCCTGGACGTGCATTTCCAACAGGAGCAGAGTTCCTCATGATTCCTAATTTGGGGAAAATCTCACACAAGGCAATGTCACAGTGCACTGCTCCAGCCTTCCCTGTCCTACCTGGGACACACAGCACAGGGACATGATGTGACCATCACCTGCTTCCTTGGATTCCTACTTTGCTTCCTAGGAACAAGATCATTAATTAATCAGGAAATTAAAGTCCAGATGAGCTCAACTGCAAGACCCAGTCAGCTTTCCAGGAAGAAAACTGAGCTGAGCTTTTGCTGAGTGATGCCCTGATTCACCCTGATAACCAGAAAATGTGCCTTGGACTGAGGTAAGGTGGGAAAATGTTGGCCAGTGCTCCTGGGAGAAGGGTGCTCTGCTAGAGAGCAGAGATTGGTCCCCACAAAAGAGCTGAGGTGGCTCTGGGAGAAAATGCTGCTATTCTTGCAGCTTTTTTTTGTTTCTTTATTCCCTGCAGCCCAGAGCCACCCATGTCCTGGGCTGCTCCCCCAGTGTGGGCAGCAGGGGAGGGGGATTATCCCCCTCTAGGCAGGGGCTAAAGGAGCTCCAGGAGAGCTGGAGAGGGACTGGGGACAAGGGATGGAGGGACAGGACACAGGGAATGGACTCAGACTGCCCGAGGGCAGGGATGGATGGAATATTAGGAAGGAATTCCTCCTGTGAGGGTGGGCAGGCCCTGGCACAGGGTGCCCAGGGCAGCTCTGGCTGCCCCTGGATCCCTGGCAGTGCCCAAGGCCAGGCTGGACAGGGCTTGGAGCAGCCTGGGACAGTGGGAGGTGTCCCTGCCATGGCAGGGGTGGAATAGGATCAGCTTTAAATGTCCCTCCCAACCCAAACAGTTCCACAACTACAATCCCCACCTCCTCTCAGCTGTTCCTCTTTCCTTTGCTGTCCCACAAACTGTGAGCAGCTCCAGCTTTTTGTATCCCCACTAATTGCACATCCTTGGAAAACAAAAACCTAGCAAATGTGCAGCACCCCGGGGCATGGGTAGGGATGAGGATGTGCTTGGGATGAGACAGCGCTGCTGCTCCTTTCCTCTTCCTGCCAGGTGACTCATCCCCCTGAATCTGGGAGGATGTGGAAATCCATTGAAAAAGTGGCACCAGCTGCAAAAGCTTTGTGTCCATAGATCCTGCAAACTTTGAGGAAATAAAAATACATAATTTTTTTTTTTTCTTTTAAATCAAGCAACCCAGTGTGCAGATTGCTATTGCAGCAAAGGATGCTGAGTCTGCCCATAAAATTTTCCAAGGAAATTTGTAAGGATGAAAAGGAAGAACTGTGTATTTGTAAGGACTGAAAGGAAGCTTTTGGTCCAGCCATGGAGGAGGAAATGGGGCCAGTTTGGAAGTGCTGCCCTTTGATCACCAGAGCTCACACTACTCCTGCTCTGCGCTCCCCCTTGTCCTGTCCCTCCATCCCTTGTCCCCAGTCCCTCTCCAGCTCTCCTGGAGCCCCTTTAGGCCCTGAGTTCTCCCTGGAGCCTTCTCGTCTCCAGGTGAGCACCCCCAGCTCTCCCAGCCTGGCTCCATGGCAGAGGTACTCGGTATATAAAAGTGCAGATATCCAGCTGCAACATCCTGGATCCTCTGGAAATCCTGTGCTTTCAACACCTGGCAACAGAGCCAGGAGAACTTCCTTCAGCAGAACCTGAAAACCTGCTAAAAAATGGAGCTGCAAGCAGTGGAAAACTCCCTTGACTTCTGTGCACGGCTCTGACCAACCTGACCCCAGCTGCACCTGAGGATTTCCAGAGCTCCTTTCCAACCTGAATTACCCAGTGACTCTGCTTCAAATTTGTGGCACAAATGGGAAAATATCCCGAGGACTGAACTTTCTGCACATCCATTTGGACTCTGCTCCTGTTCCAGTGTTAACCCGAAACGGAGCAGGAACCATTCTGGGAATCAGAGATTTTATGAAAATTAGCAACTCTCTTCCCTCTTCACTTCCTTTAATTTCCTCATAAATGAATGAAATGAAACATTTGGAGTTGAATGGAATAATTTGTATTGAACTCAAGCAGACTGGCTGGCAGGCAAATGGGGTGTTGAGACAAGAATAAATACTAATTATTCTTTAAATAGAATGGAATTGTTATTATGTTTTCAGTTGATTTGCCAGATGAAATGTACCATCACTGTCACATCCTGAGCTGAATAGGCAGGAAAAGAACTGGGCTGAACTGGGACAAAATGGGGAGTTGCAGGAACCCCAGCCCAGAGCTAAGACCTCAAGGAAGGCCTGGAAAAGCTGCTGAAGCAGCTCAAGGAGGTGGAGAGAGATTTTCCTAAGCCCTCTGGGGTTTAGGAACAACTACAGACACCAGTTATTCAACTGGAATTAAACCAGATTTATTTACCCAATAAAATATCTTTCTTTTTCCTCCCAAAATTATCATGACCACAAAGATTTCTCTTTCTTTTTTACCCTGTGATATATTTCCCTTGGTTTTTTTCTACATCCTGCTGAACATACCTGAAGTGTTTTTAAAGGAAAAAAGCCAATTTTCAATGCTCTATTTCAATTTTAAAACAATATTGTGCCCTGCTCTTCAGAGAATCCTATTTGCTCACACAGAAAAAAAAAAGGAATGTGTTTTATACAATATTTATAAAAGGTGACGTAAATCCACAAGCAGGGAGGGGAAAAATATGGAAAAAAATCAGTCAATGGGATTACAAGATAAGGAGAAGGTCAGTGTGGACATGGAACTGGAGGGAATAAAACCTGCAAGGCTGAGCCCCCAGAAACTGCTGCAGAGGAGCATTAGAAAGGAACAGGAATGTAAATATCACCCCAATAACAGCTCCTTCTGATTTTCCTGGAATTGCCTGCACAGAAAAACCCCTGACAGCTCCCTGCCCTTGCAGGGAGTCCATCAGGAACAAAATCCAGGGAATTCAGCATCCACTGCTGTCCTTTGGGATTGTTTGCAAGCAGAGGTGTTGGTTTATCTCCTGGCAGGCCCAGGAATGCCAGCAGGGCAGGAGCTGTGGGTGCCAGCAGGGCAGGACATTATCAGGTGTCTCTGGCAGCCTGGGCCCTGCCAGCTCCCTCCCCCAGACCATAATAACCATTCCCAACGAGTTCCTTATCTTATCCCAGCAGCATCCCTCCAGCAGATTAGTCAGGCATCCCGGTGTCATGTTTTATCTCTAAAGCTTTGGATTCAGGCATGGCACGTGTCTGGTCCCCAAAGCCAGGTGTATTGCAGTCAAACAGATGGGAATCCATAAACATTTCATTTTTTTTTAATGATATGCACCAAGTTTGAGCCTGCTTTAAATCAGATGCAGTCCTGACATTCTGACATGAATTGGCCAGTGATTAAAAATGGAGGGAAATGCTCAAAATCAGGCAAATGTTTCCTGAAAAGAATTTCATAGGGTTCATGTGCAAGGGAAGTGTGGGGTTTTCTTCCAAAACTGCCCACATGTTTTGTGGAGGGCACACATTAATGCCAAGGATTTCACCTGATCCCTGCTGGCCACCGCAGAGTGCTGGAGCAGCACAAAGCAAGGCTTAAAAACCAGGTTTTATAGAAATGTACAACCACAAAATACCCTGAGTTTGAGGGACACACAACAATCCCTCCAGGGATGGGGACTCCACCCCTGCCAGGGATGGACTAATTCATTTCCATGAAGAAATTTTTCTTAATATCCAGCCCTGGCCCAGCCTGAGGCCGTTCCCTCTCCTCCTGTCCCTGTTCCCTGGGAGCAGAGCCCAACCTTGCTGTTGTCCACGAGGAAAATCCTGCTGGTGGGGATGGCAGAAGGGAAAGATGAGCTGACAGAGCAGCCTCAGAGGCAGGAGGAGTCGAGGAGGGGAACCTGAGCCTGCAAAGCCCTGGGGATGAGCAGACCATGACCAAAATGTAATTTATATGAAGATGTTTTGAATTTCTTCCAGCTACTTCCAAGCCACCAAGGCAGAACAGCTCCTCACAGCTTCCACGCAAAGGTTTCTGCCGGGAATATGGCTGGAATATAATTACAGGCCAGCATTTAACATTAATTACTGCAATAGCTCATGTTCAGGTGCACTGTGCAATGTAATTATGGCACCCCTTGCAAGGTCCACAGCACCTTCCTCATCCTGCAGCCTGGAGAATTCCCACCCTGGGAATTTGTGGTTAACAAAACTGCGATGTTTTGGGGTTTGTCTGGGGGATTTTTAGCATGAGCACTCAAAAGTGCTGCTGGCTACTCCATCCAGGATGAGCAAGGACAGCCTGCACCACTGGAGCATGAAGGATCTTGGTCCCTGCTTCACCTTCAGCCACAAAACCACCCCAGGGATGTGGAGACTCCCAGTGGGGTTAATGGCTTCTCCAAAGACCTTCTCTGAGTGTGCAGCACCATTTGTCTCAAAGGAGCTCTTTGAGGTGTCATTTTTGTTGATCCATCTAATTACAATGGTCATGTGCCATTCAGCAAGGCTGAAATCCCACACAGGAAAAGGAATTTCAATGAACCTACAGCGAAATGAATTTCAAAGCCCCAAAGGTTTTCTTCTTTTAAAGAGTAGCAAGGGATACAGGTGAAAAAAAAAATACTTTGAAGGTTGTTGAACAACAAGAAAAAAATGCACAGAAATACCAAGAAGTTCCTGGTTTAATGATTCCACAGCAAAGCTGAATTCTGCCACTTTGTCCCACCTCGAGAACTAACAAGCGAGTTTGATGTGAACCTCAGGGAAACCTGGTGGGTTTTCCAGCCATGTGTGTCCTTCACCTTCAGATCAGTGGGATCCCAAAGAAAAAGGCACTGCAAGCCTCAATAAATATGCAAATAGCTTCAAAAGGAGATTGAAGCCTTTGTCCTGTTTATGTAAGTGATGAGTTTGTGCACCGGTAACCAAAGGGACGTCGGCTTCCTTATTTTAACCATTCCTTGAAGGTCATTTCTGCTCAGAAATGGGTTTTTTTTTGAAGACCTAACAACTTGTTATATAACAAAGGCAGAGCTAAACATCAAGCCTGTGGCTGGTTGGAATTAGTTCACCTGTATCCCCCACGTTCTATCAGTAGGCACTGCTGGCTTCCTGGCTGGAATGTTAATTATTCCCCTCCGCTCCCAGGAACAAGAGCATGGCACTGGACAAAAAGAGATTCCTTTCTCCTCCTCTCATTAACCAGTTCCACTTGCTCAGCACATTAATGCAGAGCTAAGGATGATTATACACGAGCTGAATAAATCTGCTTCCCGGGCAGACGAGCCAAAGGCACTCGGGAATAACGAGGGCGACGCTGGAAGGAAACGCGGCGGGCTGGTTTGGGGTCAGGGCTTCACCTTATTCCTAAAAAATAATCTTGCCCCCAGTATTGATTTTAAACTGTGGGCAGGTTCTTTCTTCAGCTGAGGGATTGAAATGACCTTGGTTTCGCTGGAAAAAATGTGTTGGGATTGACAGCACGGAAGGAAAGGCTCACGGTCAGGGACTGGATCAGTAAACTGGGGACACGGGATGTGTGCCATGCATGGGAATGCCTGGACACCTCCCTGTGGAGGCTCTTGATTTACACCAGGAGTGAGGGCAAACTGAAAGATTCCTCTAAAAATAGGGGATAATAAAATAAAAGGCTCTAACATTGCCAAATCCTATGGAACCTGCACAGCTTGCCAACAACATTAGAAGTGCTGCCATCCATCAAACCTCCCCGTCCCGGAGAATGCCAAGTCCTCCCGCTCGGCGAAGGTGGACAGAGAAATGCAGGGTGACATTCCCTGCCTTTTGAAGGTGACTGGCTTTGCCTTTACTTTGGAAAGTTGCTCTGAAGGAATATGTCAGAAGCCTGAACATCCACACTCCCTAAACATCCAGGAGTATTCCAACAGGTGACGTTCGCTCCCGTTGCTCCTCGTGCATTTGTTCACAGGCAAAGCCACTCCAGGCCTGCAGACTGACAGGAATTCCTGCTCGCTGCAGAACCTCACTTTGCTCCTTAAACACTTCTGAAAGCAAGGATTTTGGGATAAACTTCCCCGGAGAGGTTTCTCCAAGGCCAGAACAGGGCCAGATGGGTTGGAGCTGCTGCCAGATGGAGCGGCCGAGAAGCACCTGGACCACCTTGAGCAGTCAATTAGTCAAGGGAGCCCCAGGGATGATTTAACCATTGCTTAATGTGAGAGCTGGAAGGCAAACAAGGGGATGGATCGATGGCAGTTGAGTCAGTGCCCAGCAGGATTTGATCCTCAGCTTAACACAAAGGCCTCTGGAATTTCCCTTTGCTTGCACATCAGTTTTTTCCCGCTCTTTTACACCGGGCTGCGATCCTGAGGACTTTTTTCCGCAGGAGAGACACAAAAGTGAAAATGTTGCCCCTCATTCTGAGCTTCTTCAGGAAGCCCTGGGAGAGCTGACCCCAGATTTAGCTAAAACCAAGGATGGGAAACACTTCCTCAAGCTGGAAATCTGATGCAGTGTAATTTTGCTAAAATATCGAAATACACTGAGGAAACCAAGTCTGCTTTTTGGGGTGTGTCATTGTAGAGAGAAAATCTCCTGGGTGTGTAAAAATTTTGCACAGACTTTTTGTTTCTATGTCTTTGTTTACTCCTAAAGGCATTGGAGCAGGATCTGCATTTAGGAGGAGTTACAAAACCCTGGAATGGTTTGGATTAGGAGGGACCTGCTACTAGGCCAGGTTGCTTTGAGCTGTGTCCAACATGGACTTGAACGTTCCCAGGGATGAGCAGCCACAGTTTCTCTGGGCAATTCCCATAGGAAAATCTGAAAAAAGTCCCCCTTCCTCCCAAAATCACATTACCTCCCGAATTTTCTGCTATGTGCAGGTGGAAGGAAACTCCATTTTTCCATGCCTGGAGATTTCTCATTGCACTTCCCTGTAGCTGCCGATCCCATAGTTGGAGAAAGAACAGATCATGGTGGATTTTATAACCAACATTGCCTCATAAAATTAATTCACTGGTCACAGACATGCAAATAAAAACCAAATAATAATGCCCTTAATAACATGATCAGCCCTGAATTAAGCAGGCAGATGGATGAGATGATTGTTGGAGATCCCTTCCAACAGTAATGGTCTGTTCTGTTCTGTTCTGTTCTATTCCTTGCAATCCTAAATAATGTGAAAAGAACAAAAATCCAAGGAACAAAACCCACTCCATCCCAAAAACATAGCAGTGTTATCAATCCTTTACATATATTATATTAGTTATACATTATTATATTAGTTAACATACTATATTAGTTAACATATATTATATTAATTATAACCTTTATTACCAATTAACAACCATTAGAATAAAACAGTTATTGGGGAAAGCTAAATGGCCTCTTAACCACACAGGGAAAGGGCAGAGGAATTATTCTGGGAACAGCACATGGCCAGAATTCTGTGGGAACACTTAAATACAGCCACACACCTTGCAGTCAACATCAACAGAAAATCAGGGTAATTATGCCATGTCCTCTACAAGTAGCAGAACAAAAAAAAAAAAATTAAGGGGATTTGTAGATTATTATCTCAATTAAGTTCTCCAGCCTCAGCATCAGGATTTATCTTCTTTGCATCCCACAGGATGCTGAGCAACATCCTGATAAAAATCTTACCACCACTGTTAGTGCTACAAAAAATCCACCATATTTCATACTCCCCCTTGTATCTGCAGAAAATCTGAGCCATCGACCTTCCCAGGAAATCCTGCTGCCAAAATAACCTCACAATCCTAGAGATGAGGGCCGTGTTAGGCAGAATTCATGTTTTATTTGGATTCTGCGTGGAAAAGGCAAACTCAGACACACCAGAGAGCAAAAGGACTCTGATGAGCGCTGAGATTCTGCAAGCAAGAGGCATTAAAAACTCTCCTGATTGCTCTTTACCAGCTGTAAAAAGGTTCAGAGTCACCTGAACAGCAAAAGCATTTCATTATCCCAGAGAGAGAAAGATTTTACACCATTTAAAGGGGTTTTTTTACCATCAATGATAAGCTCCTGAGCCTCTCTAGAGGTTTAAAAGTATTGATAGAAATATTATCTGTTTGAGAGGCTGTGGCTGCCCCTGCATCCCTGAAGTGTCCAAGGCCAGGTTGGATGGGGCTTGGAGCAGCCTGGGATAGGGGAAGGTTGAGTGGAGCTCAAAGTTCAGCTGGTATTAATGACACAACAATTTTAAATGTCTAAGAAACCACAGAATAACTCCAACAGTTATTAGATGTGGAAAAAATTCCCCAGTTCAGTGAAAACCTTCATTCAGGGCGTGATGGATACAAATAAAAAGCCTGCACAGTCTCAGCCTCCTTCAGAAATACTTGGGGAAAAAAAAATCCAAGCCCATGCACAAAGGAGGATCACAAAGCAGCTTTATTTCCCTTTTAACTTGAGGTGATTTGTAACATTTTATTGGTTTGTAATGTATTAAAAATAAGCCAGTAAATGTTCAGCTGATTGAGCAAATGTTACTCCAGTAAAACTTCTTGGTAAATTGACAGAAAAGTTAATTTCTGTGCATTCTTTTCCTCAAAAAAACCCCAGCAACTAAAAAGTTACCACTTGATGTGTCCTGTTCAAGCTCCTCTATAGTTTTTTTTATTTTCCCTTGTAGATTTTTTTTCCCCCAGTGGCCTGTGAAGAATGTTAAATTTTCAGACAGAATTTAATGCAAAAAGATAGGGTCATATGCAAAGAATACAATAAAAAACAGGGTCACAGGCAAAGAATACACGAGCTCGGGCACTACAGGAAATGTAAATGTTAAAAATCGCACAAGAGAAGATGATAATAATAATAATAAAAAAGGAGTGCCCACAATACAACAAAAGCAGTGGCAAAGGCAGTGCACTGAGCAGCCCCCGAGGCTGATGGAGGGACGGGCTGACCTCGGAGGCCTCTGCCTCTCCTGACTTCCAGACTTCTGTGGGGCTCATTAAAGGCTCCAGGCACAAAGCATCAAACACTTCAAGGAAAAGTTGGTCTCCATGGGAATAGGGGACAAGCTAAAAATAACCACAAGCCAGCATTTTAACAATTTTTCAGGAGATTGTCATGGCAATGGAGAGAGTTGTAACCTGTTGTCATGATAACCAAAGTTTTAAATTAATGGGAAAGCATTCCACTTCCACTTCATCTTTATTCATAATGGAGCCAGCATCTTCCATGGGAGAATTCCACACTAGTGCCTTCAAGGAACCAGAGAGCTTGGGAGAAGCAAGGGAGGGATAAAGGACTTGTGGGGATTAAAAGAAAAAATTAAAACTCCACAGCCAAAGTGAAGCACCAACAGGAGGGAAAAAAAGCCAGGGATGCAAATCCTTTCACAGATGAAGGATTTTGGGAAGGAATTCTTGGCCGTGAGGGTGGGCAGGCCCTGGCACAGGGTGTCCAGAGCAGCTGTGGCTGCCCCTGGCAGTGCCCAAGGCCAGGTTGGACAGAGCTTGGAGCAGCCTGGGACAGTGGGAGGTGTCCCTGCCATGGCAGGAGGTGGCACTGGATGGGTTTTATGTTCCCTCCCAGCCCAAATCATTCTGGGATCTTGTGAGTGAAGTCCCACCTTGACAATCTCTTCTCAAAGCAGAGCTAAGTATCCCAGAATGTCCAGTTTTTCAGGACACCCAAACTAGGGGAAAATAATCTGGATTTCCAGTCCAGAGGAGGCCAGAGGATGCTCCAGGGTCCCTCTGCTGTGGGGCCAGGCTGGCAGAGCTGGGGGTTTGGGTGTAAGTGACCAACCTGCTGCTCGTGCACTCAATGAGAGCCTCAATTATTTAATGGGCTCAGAGCAAACCATGCCTTGTTTGATGACAACATAATTGTTATTTTTGTGGGAAATTGCTCTGCTCAGCCTGAAATTACTGTGATAGTCCATTATACTACTCTTTCTTTAACTGTTTTAAGGGGAGAGAAAAATTATTCTGGCAACAGAGTGTCTGCACAGAACACACTTCACCTTCAGTGCAGCACAGAATGGTCTTCACCTCAACAGAGTTCCTAATTTGAAATAAAAAGAACTAGAGGTAAACAGAAGATCACATGGCTAAACACATTCATCTTTCTGAATGAAACTCTTCACTGTTCAGCTGTAAAAATCAAGGTTTTCCCCTATGTGCTTTCATTTACAGTCACCATGTGCTTTGCATCTCCTGGGAGTGCCACGGAATCAACCTCTTCTCCCTGGAGAGGGATGCTCTTTGCTGCCAGACATGAGGTCTCTAATGATGAGGCACAGAAATGTCATTTTACAGTGTAAATAGTTGGCAACAAATCAAGCATAAAGCGGACATTTCCTTTGGATACTTGCTAAGGTGAATTTTGTAACTACGAGCTCTGAAGTTTTACCTGGGCAGGGACAGGTTGGACAGGGCTTGGAGCACCCTGGGATAGTTGAAGGTGTCCCTGCCCATGGCAGAGGGAGGAACCTTTAAGGTCCCTTCCAAGCCAAACCATCCTGGAATTCTGTGATTTTCTCTGTGCACCACCAGTTCACCACCAGGAACCCAAGCCTTGCACCCTGCCAACAAAGCTGATTTTTTTCCCAGATGAAGGACAGCAGCTCATTCTGGGAATTCAAAGGGCTTTGCACGACGAGGCTGTTGACAAATCCATTCCTGGAAAAAGCCCCGGAGATGGCAATTCCCTGAGGAAACGAGCACTTCTCACCATCAGCACAAACCCAGGGGTCGGGCTGGGGGGAAGGAGGTGGGGGCGAGGGGAGGAGAAGGGAGAAAAGGGCTGGAACACTAAAGAGTCTTTCAGGACTCATTTATTCGAGCAGTGCCAAGGCAGCTCACTGCTGCAATATTTTCTTCCTGCACTCAGAGCCAGGGCTTTGGGATCTAATAAATCATGGCTGGCCGCAGAGACATTAAAATTCTAGCCCAGTGCTGCATCAGATGAAACGAGGCCGAGTGCCAGCGAGCGCAGGGAGAGGGAAGGGCAGCCACACACACTTTAAAATAACTATATGAATGCATTTGCATATAAGCAACACCTGATTTTGGCCTCACACCAGGCTGAGTCCAATGAAACAGAACAGCAGAACAGATCTGCAGCTGGATGATCTTTAAGGTGCCTCCAAACCCCGGCCGTTCTGGGATTCTGTGGTTAATAAACTCAGCCACTCCACTTCGGGAAAGCTGATCCCCATAAATTAGAAATAAGATATTAGGTATAAAGCACAGTAGGAAAACAGAGCCAGTAATTAACAGATCTGGTACAAACCAGGGAATTATTTCTGAAGCTTATAAAAGCCTTTTCCAAGCCTGGGCCAGCTCACGTTTCTGTCTGTACAAACCTCCGTGCTGGATCACATTGACTGCGCCCGGTGTGAGAAATAATTTTGCACCAGGAGGGAAGAAAAACTCAATATTTAATCTAAAAACATTTTTGCAGAAGTCAAGCCACTAAATTTTAATTTATTACCCTCAGCCTGAAAAAACATAACAAGGATCTGACCACTTATTTGCCGTGCAAGATGAAAAAAAAATGTGTGGGGGGGAAGGAAAGGCAGCAAATATTAAGGGTTTTCAACAGATCACGAGGCAGCCTTGGAGCTTATTTGCAACCATTTAATTGAAGCACCTGGGGATTTAAGAGTTATTGAATGTGTGGGGTGCAAACATGCACGGAGAAAAACAAGCCAGCATATGAATTTGCACTGCAAGTGGCAGAAAGAAATATGCAGGAAAAGGCCTTTATTTCAGACTGGGTGAGATTTTAACTCTGGATGAGAGATTCCCTGGAATGTGGGGTGCCAGGACCAGGAGATGTTTCCATCCTGGTTTATGAACCCCAGCTTGCAGAATGACAAGGTCACACCCCAGCTCCATGGAGCCTGTGGCAAAGGTTCCCAAATTCCCCGTCCCTGGAGGGATTGGAAAGCCACGTGGATGTGGCACGTGGGGACATGAGGCAGTGGTGGCCTGGCAGTGCTGGGGAACATCAGGACTTGGATCATATTAAAGCTCTTTTCCAACTTCAATGATTCTGTGATGCTGAAATGGCCAATGGGATTTTGACTTCCTACACAGAGGCTCCTTGTTCAGCAGCAGAGTAAGAGGAACTCAGGAAAAGTTATGGAAGCAAAGGGAACATGCAGAAAAATAAGTTTTAAATGGAAAACAATTGATCATGGCCAAAACAAGGGAAAAGGAGGTGGCTCAGAAACACACTAGAAATTAATAAGCCACCCAAACCCAGTTTCATTCTCTGATGCACACACACTAAGAAAGAAGACAACAAAAGAAAAATCTTTCAGTTATCAATTTTTAATACTGGTATTAATTTAATATCAATTTTAAGTAGTGTGTACTTAAAAGCCAAAAGCACTGCTCAGAGTCTGTCTATATGCAATTTAAGACAGAATTCTGGGAGGGCTCATGCTTAAAAATAAAGCTTCTCTTTTCCCCAGGTGAGTGAAGAACTTCCCAAGATGTGCCTGTACTCTATAAAAGCAATTGAGACACAAGAAAATTCTCTGTTCACCTTTTATTTTCTTTAAATGGAGCACTTTTCTCTTCAAAACATGTTTCCAATGCCATCTTCTTTTTTTTTTTCCACCTATGCCTTTTGCTTCTCTGCGTCACAGTTTTTCCCCAGCCCTCTTCAAGCGTGGCCATTTAATCTTTTTATTTCTTTTCCACCACGAGGAAAACCAAAATCAATATTGCAGCCAAGAAATGAGGCAGAAATAAACCAGTTGCGTGGACTCACCCGAGCCTGGAGGAGGAGCAGGCCCACAATGAGGTCATTTGGGAAAACAGAACATGAGTTTTGTTTGCTTTTATCATCTCAGACTATTCTGTTTCTTCACAACACGGGGGGACTCAGAAGCCTGTAAAGCCTTCTCCAGTTACAAAACAAGGGGTGAGGGATGTTTCCCAAAGTTTCTGTGAACTCCTTGGAAGGTTGTCATCAGTTGGAGCAATCTCCAAAGGAGCTGAGTGGATGTCATGAATTATTTTAGAGCCACAGAGTCATTAAGGATGGAAAAGCCCTCCAAGACCATCGAGTCCAATTGTTCCCCAGCACTGCCAAGGCCACCACTGCCCCATGTCCCCAAGTGCCACATCCACGTGGCTTTGGAACAACTCCAGGGATGATGATCCCACCATTGCCCTGAGCAACCTCTGCCACTCACAAACATCCCTAATCTGACCCAAACCCCTCTGCTTCCTTCTCCCAGACAAAAAACTACTCCTCCCTCCTTCCCTTAGTGGCTTTATGCTTTTTACAACCCCAAGGAAGTCCCAGAGTTAATTCATTGGGAAGATGGTGATTTACCCATTGTTGATCTCAGTGCTGAAAACTCAGCAGCTTCCAGCTCTGAGGAATTCAGCAAGTTGTTTGGAAGTATTCCCATACGAAAATCACGCATTTAAACATGAAAACAATGAGAGCCTACACAAGTCACAGCTCATTCTTCTCCCAGTCAAGTAGGATTTTCCTGTCTGCTCTATACACACCAATTAATAAACATGAAGAAACGCCAGAGGAAAAATATTCACTGTATCCACTTCATACATTTTTAATCACCCTGAAATCAATTCAACACCCTGAACACGGTTTAGAATTCCTGTTTTACAGACCCGGTAAGCGATGGATCACCTAATTAAATCCAGGAGTGGCATTTCCCAATCAATGGAAGGGGCTGACATGCATGCACATCTTAGAGCAGAAGGAGAAGTAAGGAGAGAGCACCTCAACCCTGCCATTTGCCCTGTTGTTCCTCATTGTTCACCATGAAAATGCTGAGGAATGCCAAAGAGAAAGAGAAAAAAATATAAAGTTCATCCCCTTTCACAGAGCAGTTGTGAAAGAACTTGGTTTGTGTGGCCAAAGAGCTGAGCTGCCATCAAAGGCCCAGCATTTCCAGAGAAGAACACAGCCAAATTATAATTGTAAGTTAATAAGGAAGGCTGAAATCATGCCTAGAATTATCTTTGTCCCACAGAGAGTGTGCAAAGGAGGATTAAAAGCCGACAGCAGAAATCCTATCGGAACATCCTTCCATCTGAAGGCCACCAACTTTCAACATCACAATGAACTAAAGGAGCAGTCAGGAGTAAATGAGGTCACTCCTCACATGTGCAGTTGTGTCTGAGGTTCAACAATGAACACAAATGACAGGGATTAGGACAGGAACACACGTGAGAATCCCTCACCTCCCATCCTGCCAACAAAACCAACGGCCGGAGGGCACAGATTCCCTCTGCTCATCATTATGTCCCAACAAATGTTGTGGTTTCACCTTGGGGAAGGAAAAAAAGACAAAACTTGGGAATTTTCAATTTGGGAGTGCTGCAAACAGCTCAGCTCAGGGATGTGTCTTGCTTTGCAGGAGCATGAAGGGGTCCTGTGCAGGGAAAACCTCTCTGCTGTGGAGCCAGGCTGGAAGAGCTGGGGATGCTCACCTGGAGAGGAGAAGGATCCAGGGAGAGCTCAGAGCCCTTCCAGGGAATAAAGGGGCTGCAGGAGAGCTGGAGAGGCACTGGGGACAAGGGATGGAGGGACAGGACACAGGGGAGGCAGGGATGGGTGGGATATTGGGAAGGAATTGTGAGGGTGGGCAGGCCCTGGCACAGGTGCCCAGAGCAGCTGTGGCTGCCCCTGGATCCCTGGCAGTGCCCAAGGCCAGGCTGGACAGGGCTTGGAGCAGCCTGGGACAGTGGGAGGTGTCCCTGCTCATTGCTGGCGATTGGAATGAGATGTTCTTCCAGGTCCCTTCCAGGAACCATTCCAGGATTCCGAGAGCCTCTCTGCCGAGCCGGCGCTGCCGCAGCGCGACCCGAGGAACGCCGAGCGCTGGAGCGGCGCGACGCAAACCCTTGGAGATTTCCCAGCCAGCTCCGCATCTTTGGGCTCCTGGATTTTATTACCATTTATTATTTAGGAATAACTGCACCGAACACAGAGCCAGCCTAGCGGAGGTTCATGAATCACGGCATCTTATCAGCATATTAATCAGCTCCTGGGAGGGAGAGGGAGAACGGTGTGAGCTATCACAAACACTTTATAGTTTCACGCTTGAAGTCAAACAGGCTCCAGGAGAGACTGATTCTTCATCCCTGATTCCACACCAATGGGCTAATCTATTTACTGCAGCACTGGTGCCCTCCTGGAGTGGGTGCAAGGGAATGGGAAGGGTAACGTGCCAAAGGAAAACCAGGTGCTCCAGCAGCTCCCGTTTGGGGCGGGTAAAGTGAATTCTACCAAGAATAAAAAAAGCAAATTGGAGGCCTTAAATAAATTAGCCTCAATTAAAACAACAGCTTACATGAAGATCCAACTTAATTACAGTCTGGTTTAATTAAATAGTAAACAAGGCTGAAACACTGCCGCTGGTGTTCCAAAATCCGTGGAATTAGCGGAGTGGAAGGCATCACCAGCCGGGCACGAGGAGCCAGGACTTGGAGCACAAACCTGGCACTGGGCAGATCTGTGCCTGCAGCCAGAATATTCTCCCTGTGTCACCTTCCCTCAGCTTGACAGCTGCTCAGCCAGCAGCAGGAATCACTGCCAGCAGAAGTTATTCTCCTCCTCTTTCCGTTTCAAATGAAAAACTGGAATTCAACAGATCTGGGAGTTCTAAGGACCCCAAAAATGAGACACAGGAGAAGCCACCAGCGCTTAATAAATCCCTTAGTTTAAATACAGGGATTGTTTTCATAAAGATTTCTCCTATGAGTTGAGTAATTCTGATTTTATCTCCCCAAGTAACTACATTTTAAAACTTCCTTTTATTTCCCATAAAAATCCAGCTAATTCAGACCACACTTGAAAAATGATTTAGGAAATAACTGTCCTTCACACTTCCATTAAGGAAGATCAAAATGGAAAAATCAAGAATCTGAATAAACGGATGCTTCATCAAGTACTTGAGTACATGCCAAGGATTTCCCATTCTCACTAACTCAAGGATTTCCTATTTTCCCTAACAGCCAATCTGGCAGAAAAAATTGGATTATTTGTCTTGCAATGGACCTCTCTCCCTACTCTGCCAGAAAACAACACGGAAGTCAGAATGAGAAGAAAATCATTAAAACTCAGATTAAAACTCATTATTTCAGTCTAAAGCTATCATATAAATAAAAAAATAAACTAAACATTAAGTAGTATAAAGCATTCAAATTTAGCACCAAAAAAAACCCACAAAAGCACAGAATTCAACCTGCCAGTATCCTGATTACTATCCCTGCTTTCTTCCTGCCTCTATCCCACCTGAGTTTTATTCCACAGCTCTTTTCACAGCTGCTCAGACCACCCCCATGAGTTGCCTGTCTTTTCTCCACAGGGGATAAATTCCAAATTTTCTCCTCCTCATGCACCACAGAACTTTGAGTCTTTCATTACACATTCAAACAAATTCAGATTTAAAAGGGTTTGTAATACCATTTGCCCAGAAAAAAAAGCTCTTCTGTTAAATGCTTTTTGACTTCTGTTTTGGGACTTTACTCCAAGAGTTCAGCCTGCTGACTCCTTACCTTCCACCTGGGCAATGGCACAATCCAGCAGGAATATTCCTGCTGTGCTGTCCTACATTTCTTTCTTTGTTTTACCATTGACATAACTGAGGGCCTTGTTTTCATTTTTCCAGCCTGATCTGCCTCCAACTTTTTCCTCCAAGATTATCCTGCACGCCCACCACTGATTTCTGTGCATTTACCACAAATTCTGGAAGACAAATGCCTGAAGGATGGTTTGGGATGAAACCAGTCCCTGGGGGCCACCTCCTCCTGATCCCTGCGGGATCAGAGCAGGCACAAGTGGGCCAAGTCAAATTTGACAGGGTTAAGGGCACAGTAGGAACTTCACAGTCATCAACCAGCAGGTTACTTCAGAGGACAACATCCCATTAATGTTGGCACTTGACTGATTCCAAATGGAGTCCTGCAGAATTCATGTGTTCAAGCCCAGGTTGGACAGGGCTTGGAGCAACCAAATGGAAGGTGGAATCAGATGAGCTTTAAGGTCCATTCCCACCTAAAACATTCTGGAATTCCATGGATTCCTTCATCTAAAGCAGAATTCTCCCTCTAAAATTCTCCTAGAAAGGTCAAGGTCCAAATTCTGACCAAACTGCACCTCAATATTTAAATTAAATTTCTTATCAAGTGCCAGAAAGCAGCTTCTAAGACACCCAGGATTGTATGAAAGCAGATACAGAAATGCACATTGAATGGATATTAAGGTGGAGCTTTAAGCACATGCCAAAAAAAAAAAAATCAAAGTAAAGTGGGAGAGAAGTAGCCTCTTGTGCTGGAAAGCCACAAAATTCCTGTTATTTCCAGAGTAGGAAAATAACTGTGCACTTATGAGCTTGTTCTATCACCCAAGCGCTGCTGGAGCCCACAGTCCTCTCACAACGGGGAGATTTTTGAAGAGACTTTTTCACAGAGATTGTTTTTTTTTTTTTCCCAAGCCTCTCATGCTTTGACTGTGAGACCAAAGTTCCCCCAAGCTACAGTATCTCCAACAAAGCAGCTGCATAAATTGGAATGGGAAAAAGAAAGGATGAATAAAAATGGGGCAAAACGCCTTTGAGGAACTCTCTGCTCTGCAGAGTCTCAGACAGGGCTCCTCACTGATCCACCAGCTGGAAGAGCTGCCAAACTCAACCAGAATATTCCATGCACAAAGCAGCTGGGAGTATTTGATGTGCGTTCCCCTCTGCTGGTGACCACTCTCCTCCACAAAAGCACATTCCCAAATAATTCCAGACATCAAGTGAAAGCCAACACATCCAACTGGAAATGCAAATAGCAGGAAGCCCTAACACAACACCACACCCAATAGCTGATTACATTCCCCAAAATGGTATAAAAAGGAGTTTTCCAGGGGTGATTTCCTAAGGGGCTTCCAAGATCAAAGCAAATCAAGGTGAACATAATTCACGGGAAAAACCAGAGACGCCTGAACTGGGATTTTCTTTTTCCAAAACACCATTTCTCTCCCAAATGAATTCTCTCCATATCAGTACACTTTAGTTCCCCACTAGTTACATAACGATGGTAAACATCTTTCAAGGCCAGCCTTTCTGGAGTACTAAGGATGACATTTTCAAACAACTCAGTTCTAAAGAAGGTTTCAGACAAGACAACAGACTTGTTCTTCCACATAAGATTAACTCAACCAAAGCACAACTTGAAATAAAAAAAAAATCAGCCAATAATGTAGCTTAAGTCACCACCTATCACAATAACTGGATGTTCTCCACACAAGTGGCTCTTGGCTGTGGGATCCTCATTTCCACAGCTGGATTATTCCAGCACATGCACCCCAGTTCAGGGCAGCTCCAGAGGGGAGCCCTCCTGCTGACTGTCCCAGCACCTGCTTGCATGTTTGTTAACCTAAAGAAAAGCCCTTTGGATCCTTTTCCTTAGGATTTCCAGGGCATCCTCCTTGCATGAATTCAGCTCCAGCTCTTCCCACCACCCTCGCTGCGCTGGCTTTGCTGACGGGTTTTTCCTGCGAGTGACGTTCCCATCCGGCTCCCTGATGGGAAATCCTTCTCCCTCACTGAGGGATTGAGCACCACCACACAGAGACATCCAGGAAAAGCCTGTCCTACCTGTATAGGCCATGTTCTTCGGGTTTCCGTAGGGAGCCCCAGGTTGGACGGGGCTGTAAACAGGATTCATGGTGGAAGACCGGGAACTCTGAGGACAAAAGAAAAGCAGAGTTGAGACAGTTCCCTCACGTTGGCTCCCGAGTCGCCGTCTGTGCAGAGTCCTGATAGCATCACCCTGTTAGAATTCCAGACACAGGCAGCTGTGAAGGAAGGGATTTACAGCCAGACGTTACAACCAGATAGCATATTTAATAATTCAAGTTCTGGATCCCGCCGCTAATTCCCACAACTTCTCCAGCGCTGCGTATCCTGCCTACAGATGTACCCGGAGCAGATTCATCTTCCACACCCCTGCTCCAGCGGGGCCCAGGACTCGTGACCCCACTTCCAGCCTGCCATGAACAAAGAGGAAGAGCCACAAAGTCAGGCAAGGAATGCTCCCCCTTGGAAGGGCGAGAAGTTCTTGGGTGATAAAACCAACCGTTCCCAAGCCCTGACCTTTCCAACAGCAGCAGATCAAAGACCATTTGCCGCTGGCGAGATGGAGAAGGGCAAGATTTGGGGAGCCTGCAGCGTGAGCTGACTGGGAAAACCTGGAGGCCAAGGCTTGGATCCTGTCTGGGGCTGGGCAGGGCCACCCTCTCATCCCACCCGTGTCCCACAGGGAGACCCTGTCACAGAGCTTACGTGGGAAAAGAGATTTTGACAGCCCTTGTGCTCCTCTCTCCGATAAAAACGACGAAGACGGGTCAGCTTCTTGTGGGTTTTATTAAGAGGAAAGCAAGTAACTTGGGAATTTGTGTCTCCTAACTGTCAGTTAAGCAACTGGCTCAGTTAATTATCTTAATGAAGCACATTCTCAATTCTGATTAATGGGAAAATCAGTCATTAAGCTTTATTAGGCGGCGCATTTGTCTCCGCAGCTATCTGGTGGTAATTTCACACCAGAACCAAACCCATCTTGCTTCAAAATCTGGGGTTTTTTGTTAAAATGTGTTATTTTACAGTTCATAAATAACACCATTCTCTCCGAACAAGTCCCCCATGATGGGGACACAATTTGTTAGATCATTAACTCCTTTCACTTTACCTTGGGAGAGTAAACAAGTCAAACGTTACATGTTAGCACCGATTGACTTGACAACAATTAGTGCTTAATTAATTAGCTGTCCCTCCTCCCCCAAGTTAGCACTGAAGGAGCCATTCTCAAAGCAAAGGAAATCAGGGTTTTAAGCAAGTGGGAAGAGACAGGGAGACTCAGAATTCCATCAGTGGCTTCACTAACACACAGCAGAGCATTAAGAAGATCTTTAAGAAAATCAGAGTAAAACCAAAGCTGGGGCTGCCCCTGGATCCCTGGAACTGCACAAAGCCAGGTTGGACACTGGGGCTTGGAGCATCTGATCTAGTGGAAGGTGTCCCTGCCCATGGCAGAGGTGGGACTGGATGAGATTTAAGGTCCCTTCCAACCCAAATCATTCTGTGATTTTATGATATAAAATTTAGGAGGGTAACTCTTCACCTTTTCATTGTTTCTCCCCAAAAACCACCCAGTGACAGCTGGACCTGCTCTCAGCCAGGGCTGGAATCACGGCTGCTCTTCTAAATGCCTTTTCAATGCCAGCATCATTTCATTTGTACTCTTGTGCGGGTAAAGAGTACAAAAAAATCATAATTTGGGAAAAAAAAAAGACTGCATATGTGTGGCTTGCATTAGGTGTTGTACCAAAAGGTAAAAGCAAAACACTCTTTTTAAGAAGGATGAAAGAAAATGCTTTTTATCCCACATAAAAAGGTTGTACCCGTGGTGGGGGCTTGAGAGCTTGTGAGGAAGAGTTTTGTGCTTCCTCCCTGCTTTGTATGCAGGGTGGGATTTCCAGACAGCAGGAAAGAGCCCCTGCAAACGGCATTTGGGAGGGATGATTTTCTCTCCCATTCTGCAAGACAATGCCATCCAAAAATACATTTGAAATTCATTGCAGGCACCATGTTGTGGCATTGAAACAGCTACACTGAAATGGGAATAAAACAGGATTAGCAAAATTAAACCTTCTGCACCGCCAGAACCTGCAGAGCTCGCTTGTGGCCGTGAATGCCCAACAAAAAGACGACTAAAAATTAATTATAAACAGACAAACACCAGAGCTGCTGTATTGCAGGAGCTTCCAGTGCTCCCTAATCCCTGAGACAGCCACGCTCAGTTGCTCCGAGAGATTCCAGCAAGGAGCAACTCCAGCAGGAATGCCATGGGAATGAGCTGCCAGCAAACAGTCTGGGGATACTTGGGGGCTGTAACCTGGTTACGTTTCCATCCATTTTATCCTTCCTGTGAAAGTGCAGGGCGGGCTCCCATCACAGGAGGGCAAACAAGGGAGGGCAGGAATGGGTCACTGTGGCCCTGGCAGGGCTGGGGAAGGGTTGGACTCCAGGATCTTGGAGGGCTTTTCCAGCCTCGGAGGGCTTTTCCAGCCTTTATGACTCTGTGATTCTGTGAGTGTGTCCCCCACCCCAGGGAATCAGGAATTACCACATCTCCAAAACACCTACAGACACATCTCACCCCACTGTTCTCCTCCAGCACTGGTATACTCTGTGATTTTGGAAACACTGTGCCCAGATCTCCCCATCTCCACAGGGGGCTGTGCAACCCCCATCATTATGGTTGGAAAACATCTCCAAGATCATCAAATCCAAACTCTGGCCCAATATAAAACCTAAAGAATCAAGCAGGCATGGAAAATCCAGGAAGTTAACAAAGTNAGGGCTTTTCCAGCCTTTATGACTCTGTGATTCTGTGAGTGTGCCCCCCACCCCTGGGAATCAGGAATTACCACATCTCCAAACACCTACAGACACATCTCACCCCACTGTTCTCCTCCAGCACTGGTGTACTCTGTGATTTTGGAAACACTGTGCCCAGATCTCCCCATCTCCACAGGGGGCTGTGCAACCCCCATCATTATGGTTGGAAAACATCTCCAAGATCATCAAATCCAAACTCTGGCCCAATATAAAACCTAAAGAATAAAGCAGGCATGGAAAATCCAGGAAGTTAACAAAGTTATTATCATTATCTTTTCAGAACAAAGGAGTGGAATCTTTACAAACAGAGAAATAAATATATTTTGCAGGGTTTTAAAAACAGTGAGTGACATGGTCAGGTGAGTCTTTCAGGCTCTCCAAAAATTAAATAGTAGCTCTTAACTTGCAAAGAAAAGAGCAAACAATGGGAAAGGGAGCTGTTCTGAACAACAGACATTTTCCCATTTTCTTTCAAGTCATTCCTTGTGACAAGGTGATTTTCCCTTTAAACTCCCATTGCCTTGTTTTTTGTGGCACTGGGATGCAATGCCTTTTGAGAGACCCATTCCTTACACTCTGCAGAGAGGGTGGTATTTTCTCTATGTGCCAAAAGTAATTTATTTCACATCAGGTGGCACAGAACCAACATGAGAGAGTATGAACAAAGAAAAGAGATACTTTTCTTCCTTGACCTGCACATCACCTCTTTAAATGAATTTTATACAAATTGCATGCTAATAATATTCAGCCAAAGTCTCCTTGAACATGAAAAGGCCTCCTGACCTTACACTCCATGCAAATTCCACTAATTTTCTGACAATTTTTCCCTTAAGTCATTTGAAGCTTGACCCTCACTTGGGATCCACCAAACAATAATTAAATTACCTTCCAATTCATCTGTTAAAGGTTAATTTAGGCAAGTTACAAGGGTACATCCCACCTTTCCCCAAAAAAGTCTGGGACAGCGGGCACGGGCTCGGAGATTCGTTTCCACAATGAGCAGCTGCTTCTTTAATTTATTTTTTTTTAGTGACAACTTAAAGAGTTGATTGGACATCTCTCGTGTAAAACCAAATATTGAACCTGCTATGGAAATGTAGCAGGGTTTTGTATAATGTGAACAGATCAGGTTGACACATGGAAACCCAGACTGGTTTGGGTGGGAAAGACCTTAAAGATCATCCAGCTCCAACCCCATGGGCAGGGACAGCCTCCACTATCCCAGGCTGGCTCCTCCTCTCCAGGTGAACACCCCCAGCTCTCCCAGCTGACATCAACCTCCCCAGGGCAGGGAAAGAAACCTCATGGAAAAATGCCTTGGAGCAAGGGATTTCACTACAGCACTTGACTTTCCTGATCGCATCAACCAGCAAAGGGAAAACAAAGCTGATCCTGAAAATTTACAGCATCTTCCATCAGATCCACCTCCAAACCAGGACAGGAGCACCCAGATCTTCACTGAGGAGACACAGGAGAGACAAAACCCCGGGGAGACACATTCCCACCACCTACTGTTTTCTCTGAGATGAAGAACTAAATAAATCCGCACACTTCCAATCGAGCAAAGCCTGACATCTCTAACAGCCACAAGCCCTTTTGCCTTCACTGTATGAAAAATTAAATGGATAATTTATAAGCACAAAGCAGCTCTTCACTTTGGAATTTGCTGACCTCGGACTGCCCAAAAAATAAATGCTGAGGCAGGAAAAACCTCGACCTTTCTTTTCCTGAAGTTTACGATCTGCTTAAAAGCCAGAGGACCAAAAAATGATAATTATTAATTCAATTTAGTATTATAGACTGCATATTGAAACAGTGTAAAGGAAATCCCTGTCCTGCCTGAAAAGGACTAGGAAGATGGGATCACTTGTTGCACAGGTGAACCTGAACGTGGGTGGCAAAATACCTGCACATTGTGTTTGCCTGTTTGAATTAGGCAGAGCTTACACAAACACCCCTCTGAGCCTAAATAACTGAGAAATGATTGAATCATAGACTCACAGACTGGTTTGGATTGGGAGGACCTTAAAACTCATCCAGTTCCAACCCCCTGCCACGGGCAGGGACACCTTCCACCAGACCAGGTTATTCCAAGCCCTGTTCAACCTGGCCGTGAACCAGTTCCCCCACAAGAAATTTCAGAATGAGTAAAACCAAAAGACTCTGGCACAGCTGGGGTTATATTAACTTATTTCCAGAGAAGAAAATGTCTTAATGCAGATGAATCCTGTGCTGCAAATTCTCAGCTTTTTATCTGCAAGTCTGATGGGTTTCACCAGCAGGTAACCAATAAATACATGTATTTTTTAAAAGATCTAACATATCTGCCCCAGTGAGTCCCAAACCAGTCTCAGCAGTTCTCAAACGACTTCCTTGATATATTCCTATTAATTTCTCTAACTTGAGGCCTTGCTGACTTTCCCTTTGGAGATGAACCCTGCTGTACTCTTGTACTCAGTGCTCTCCGACTGAGCCAAGGCCTCCTCCAGTTGATTATCACCATTCTTTTGTCTTCCCTATCCTAATTCATTATGTTCTGCTGAAAAGCCTTCTTGGAACACACAGCTTGAAGACACTTCTGTCTGCTCCTTCCTTTCCACAAGCACTGTCTTGGGAGATTTGGGTTGGCCACCAGGAAAAGCCTGGATTATAAACATCCACCCCACAACATCACCCAGGCACTACAAAAAACAAAACAAAATATTCTTAGTTATCTTTCTTATCTGGGCCTTCTTGAGCTGCTCCTTCTCCTAAGAGAAGCTGCACTGCAGGAGTCTGACAAAAAAAACCGACACAAAAGCAATATCCATAAAAAGACAATTTCTGTCACTAATAAATATAATCTTCCCCCCTTCCAAGCGCTTTAAAAATATGAAATAATTGATCACCTCTTTGGCTTTGTTTTACAGGTGCAGAGAAGATGCAGGAGAGCAATGGGTCTGAGGGTGAGCCCACTGGAAGCACTGGAATAGGTGGAATAATCATCCCTGGAAGTGTTCAGGGAACACGGGTCAGTGGTGGCCCTGGCCTGGGTTCACAGTTGGACTCAGTGGTCTCAGAGAGCTTTTCCAACCTAAATGATTCCATGATTCTAGGGTAAGCCAGACCAGACTGGCAGGACCAAGATTCAGGTGTAATACCCATTTTCCATCACATTATCCTCAAAGACAAGCTTTAATTTATGTTTTGCTCCAAAATTTCCAACCACTACCACTAATTACCCTCCCTCCATTTTTATAATTACTCCCCCCAAAATGGGAGAATCCTTTTGAAGCCATTTCCCAAATATTGAACACATCACTCCTTCCCATGGATTGCACCAGGATAAACATCTAAATTTGTCTGGGAGTCCATCACACCATACAAAGTTGTCACATCAGCAACAGAATATTCCTGGAATTAAAATCAGATGAGGGCAGAGATATCCTTCTCAGAACAGATGGGTCAGGCTTCCCTGGGCTTTATTTGGTCAAATCCAGATTTTGGCTGTATTTTGTCACTTCTAGCCACGGTTGTTCCTCTTTGCTCTCTAACAACCTTCACCCAGGTGCTGTTTTCTGGTCACTTCTGGGATTTCTTCTCTGGTCAAGACTGGAAACCCAAGGCAGGGTTGAGGAGCAGCTCCAGCCCCACTTTCCCACAGCAAATCTCTTCTCCTCCTCTGCTCACATTGATGGATGGACCCAGATGGGTTTAGAGACTGGGAAACAGGAAGATGAACAGTGCAAACAGAGGGGATCAGTCCTCCCTAACAGTCCCTTCTTCCCTAAATATTTTGGAATCCCCCTTCTGAAACAAAGCAGTACCAGGGAAGATGAGGGAGGGCCCAGGCTAAATCTGCCAGCAGGAAGGGAGCTTTGGCAAGAAGTTTGTTTATCATCGTCTTTTTGTAATTTCGTGTTGGCAAGAGGCTCTGTGTTAACAAGCCCAGGAGCCTGAAAGTCTTTCCCGTCCATAGGACAGGCAGACAGTGGCATTCCCTCACTCCATTTGGAAACCAAGCTGCACGGGAGGAGAAAAACAGACTCCAGATTTATGTTGGGCTTGATGTGCCCCACCAAAACCCAGAAAATATATGGGGCAACTCGGTACCACTTGAAAAATGAGCAAAAGAGGTTGCTGATGTTTTGGGGGAAAGCTGCCAAGTGATGAACAAACATTAGGAAATTAAGAAAATCATAACAATCACAGGCAGAGCTCAGTAGAACGACACATAACCAGCACAACAGAAAGCAAGCTTGATGAAGACCATGGTAGAAATCTTCAAATGAAGGCTACAGATGTCTGTAAAGCTGTCCTAGGCCTCGAAGACAAGTGAAACATTCCATACAGGAATTACCAGAGGTTAGTGGCTGACACTGTATGAGGGACAGGAGCCAGTAATCACTGCATGTATGGCATGATCTCTAACACATGCAGTATGCACTCAATTAGCATATTCGTATTTCACAACCACTGGAAAAGCCAAGAATTTTCCAGCCTGCCATTACAGAAGATTTTGAAGTGCTTTTGTTCACCTAAACACTCGTTCAGGTTTCCAGTGAATACACCCAGCCCAGGAGGCCAAAACCAGGAATGCTTTTGGAGCAACACAAAGGAAAAAAAGGCTGAAAGGCCACAGCAAGTCAACACTTAACGCTTTTCACAGATTTCTGTTGGGCCCCTCCCAAACTAAAGAGTGGGAAGAGAAGTTTGAAGGAGCTTACAGCTTGCAGTTTATATCAGGAAAAAAAAAGAACTATAAATCCCCAGCCTATGATGGCTGGAAAACCAAGCTTTGCTTCCTTGTTTTCCACCAGGGGGATAAGATCAGTTTGGGGAATGAATGGCATGGCAGAAATTGCAGATCAGCCATTCCCTTCTTCCTTAAAATAACAGGGAGCTCTGACAGCAAAAAAAAACCAGTTAAAAAAGGTCCTGGAGGTGTCTCGGAAATGTTTAAAAGGGAAAGCTCAGTCTGAAGCACCAAGCAAATCTTGGCCTTCCCCCGTGAACATCTGTGCTCATCTCAAATCAATCCCTCCTGGCTGTAGGGTCAAGGAGCCACCTGAAAAATGAGATTTTTAACTGTGCAGGTTAAACAACCACAAAATCACAGAATGGTCTGGGGTGGGAGTGGCCTTGAAAATCCTCCAGTGCCACCCCTGCCATGGCAGGGACATCTCCCACTGTCCCAGGTGCTCCCGGCCCTGCCCAGCCTGGCCTTGGGCACTGCCAGGGATCCAGGGGCAGCCACAGCTGCTCTGGGCACCTGTGCCAGGGCCTGCCCACCCTCACAGGCAACAATTCCCAATTCCCAATATCCCATCCCTCTGGCAGTGGGAGCCATTCCCTGTGTCCTGTCCCTCCGTGCCTTGTCCCCAGTCCCTCTCCAGCACCCTTGGTGCAGTGCCAGGGGAACATTTGGACTCAATGTCCTTGGAGGCTGTTTCCCAGTTTAAGTTCCATGTCCGTACCTATGACTGATAATTTAATTATTCTTAGAATTCAGTGTTGATTTCACAACAGACTCAGGTGCAGCCAGAATAAACCCACCTGGTTTAAGCACACAGAGCTGTCTGCAGCTTCACAGCTTCACATTATAAACTCTACAGAGAAAAAGCCTTTTTATATTGCACAAAAGATCCCAGCACACATTACACAGCAATCCCATGATTTACAGTGCACTGCCTTATTTGTGCCTTTTTGAAAAAGAAGGAAAAAAAATCAGGCCTTTGATTTGCAACCAATTTGTGACACATTTCTTTTCATGCTGATAAGCCTCATCTCTGTACATAATAAGGCTTTTTTCTGCCATCATTTCTCCCTAACAATTCAATTTTCGTCTTAAATGAACTCTATCAATCATACAACAGGTGCACATCACCTACTCAAGAGACAGATTTCCTTTCTCCAGATTTCTCTGTCCTCTGACAATGCCCAAATTGATAATAACTGTGATAAAACCCCCAGTCTGGTAAGGGACTAATTTTGGTAAGATTCGCTCTATTTTTTCATGAATTCACAAGTTTTTTTTTTTTCCACGCCTGGAAAATAAACTCAGTATTCCCAGAAGATGTTTTGTGAAATACTGGTGGCATGGGTTTTTTTTATTTCCTTAATAAACAACAGCAACTGCGTTCCTGGTTTCTGTTCAATGATTAATTCAGCTTTAAGAGATGATTCCAACAGCAAGGAAGAGCTAACAGGGGATCCAGAAGGAATTAAATATATAATAAGCAGCCCAGTAGGCAGCACACGCTGTGGGTAAGAGAGAAACCAGGCTGGATGTGCATCCTCTGGAAGTGCAGTCCTAAAATATTGGACAATGTGACCAGCACAGGGAACGCAGGGAAAGCTCAGGGCAGGGCCTGGGCAATCTTCACAGGAATTGCCAGGCAACAGGAGTGAAAAAAATGTCCTTGAGGGAAAGAAAAGGAGGGCAAATTATGAGAGCAGCCACGACCTCTACGATCTGGAGAGCCTGGGAATACACACTTCAGAAAGAACAAACATGACACAGGAAGACACTTCCCCAAGGCCTCCCCTTTCTCTATATGTTTTTTCCCAAATTGACTTCTTTCAATAACTGCAAAATGATCTGGTTATTCCTTTTCAATTAATAATATGCCTCTAATCACATATATAATATATATTTTATATTTTCATTTCTTTACCTACGTGAATTTAAACACAATGGTGCCTGCATTTAGGACCAGAGCACAGTGTGAATTAGACATATTAGAAATTTCCCAGGGCACAGGTGTCCCTCACTGGCATTTCTGGGGCTGTGCCATCCCACCAGCATCCCTCAATGTGCAGAATTGTAATTCTAGTGTAACTCCAGAGGAAGATGGAAGGGGCACAAAACAAGAAGAAGAGGATGCACTTCACACCCCTCTGTCTTTTCTGGAAATGAAAAGCTGTGCCCTGATTTCAGTATCAGCACAACAGTGTCAGGTTTGTCCTCCCAGTGTGGCTGAGGGCTATGGAAATGTAATTACAAAGGGTTTTAGGGTGGCACTTTTAATTTCCCCCTCAGGCAGCCTGTTTGCCACAGGCAGCAGTTCATCTGTGTGTTCTGTGGGTGTTCAAGCCCTTGGCAGAGGAAGCCCAGGCTTCCCCTGCTCCCACTCTTGGTTTTTAAATGAACACGAGCCTGCAGGTATTCCAGCTCGGTGTGGATGAGCTGAGGTGAAGCTGCCATTGATGTTCTCAAATCCCTCATTTGTTCAGCTCAGCCAACACTAAAAGCAGCTCTACAAACATGAAATGTGTGCCTGCACCTCTCCCAGTCTTTTATCTGATGTAAAATACCTGTTCACTGGCTGGGCAGAGAAAGGGAGGCCTGACACTGAAGGACAGGAACACCATTTTGGAAGGATTTTATTCTGCATTTTCACAGGAGATCACAACATGTTGGCAGAAGCAAAATATTATTATTAGCAAAAGGTTCTTCACCCACTGAGCACTGGAATGGGCACAGCCCCAAGGCTGCCAGAGCTCCAGGAGTGTTTGGACAATGCTCTCAGGCACAGGGTGGGATTGCTGGGGTGTCCGTGCAGGGCCAGGAGCTGCATTTTGATGCTCGTGGGTTCTTTCCAGCTCAGGATATTCCATGATCTGTCAAGGCAGCCTTGCAGAAGGACCAGAGCAGAATTCCCATCCCCAGCACAGCAGCAGCTCCACAGCCTCACTCCCGAGCTCTTGCTGCCCCAGGACTCGTAATCTCCTTCTGCTGGAGCATATTTGCTCCAAATGCTAATCCTCCTGATTTGCAATTCACTGCTGCCATCTGATCCTGCAAATCTTCTGCAGGCACCGGAGCAGGGAAACAGAGAACTGCACGTGAGACAGCACTGCTCAGGCCGTGCTGCCAATTACCAGCAATTAAGAGGGCACTCCAAAAAACCCTCATCAGCCCCTGATCCACCTTGGAGCTGGCATCAGTGCCAAGCTTCCCGTGGCTCTCCAGCCTGCTGCACCCTGCTATGCTCCTGCACCATGAGTGCCATGGGTTACTGACTCCAGCCAGGCCACAGCCCCACCAGGGATCCAGCAGAGGACAGTCCCTGCTGGGGAGGAAGCTTCCAAGGAACTCTGCTCCACAGGTGCCACCTGGAGGAACAGGACCTCCCCAGAGCTCCAGAAGAACGCTGCAGTTCCAGGTCTGTCACACTGCACATTAAAATGGCAGCTGAGGGCTTTGTGACAGTCTGACAGCCAACTGGATATGGGGCATTATGGAATCCCAGACTTTGGGTTGGAAGGGACTTTAAAACCCATCCAGTGCCAGCCCTGCCATGGCAGGGACACCTCCCACTGTCCCAGGGTGCTCCAAGCCCTGTCCAGCCTGGCCTGGAACGCTTCCAGGGATCCAGGGGCAGCCCCAGCTTCTCTGGGCACCCTGTGCCAGGGCCTGCCCACCCTTAGAGCCAGGAATTCCTTCCCAATATCTAATCTAAATTCACCCTCCTTCAGTTTAAAACCATTCCACCCATGTCCTATCCCCTGTGCTGAATTCTTCTGCTGCTGCCCATTTATAAAATATTGTGACAATTTTGAACATCCTGAGATCAATAGGAAAGCCATGTAAACTGAAGGGAGCTCCTGGAGGAATGCAGGGGGACCAGATTAGAAACTTAGAGGGGGAGATTACAGAGGCAGAGGGAATGCAAAAGCAGCAAGTGCATCTCTGAGTCCAAAACCAGGAACAGAGGCTGAGTCATGGCTGCTATATTTGGTATAAATCCAGAGAAATCATTCCTAAAATAGGTTAACAAAATACTAAGGAGCAGAAAAAGGAAATTCCATCTCGAATATAGAGTGAAAAACCCCATCTCAGAGAGTTTAATGTGTTAAGGAAAGCCCTGGGGTCACCAGCATGCAAAGGGAATGAAATACTGGTGTAGCTGAAGAGGATCTTTGTTAGACATAATCCTGCAATTACAAAAGAGCCACATAAAAATACAACTCCATTTCCCATCTTGTAATCCAGTCCTTAACACTTGCTTTCACCAGGAAAGAAAAAGCATCCTGTTCTGTTGGGCTTTGTAAGGCTGGGCAGTGTTTGCTCAAAAAACAAAGTAGGGCTTCAGATGAGCAGCAGGAACTGCAGGGCTTACTTTCCCAGGGGTGATGGGAACAGTGAGTATGTGCAGCCCTGGAAAGGTTTGGGAACTCTCAACATTCCCAAAAAAAAAAAAGGGGCTCACAGCTGCTCCAGCAGCTTCTGCCCACGACCTCGGATCATTTCCTGCAAAGCTCCTTCACTGGGTGTTCACACATCCCGCTCTGTACCCCGGGCAAATCGCTCAATTAAGAGGCTGTTAATTACAGCTGCCATCACTTCTTTCTCAGCACCAGCCTCGGAGCAATCACACGCCTTACCCTGCTCTGGTTTGGTGTAAAATGATGTCTGTGCCCATGTCCCCCTTGCCAGGAGAGGGCTGGAAGTTGGGGTGGGTTTGGCTCCCTCCTGGCCAGGATTTTGGGGTGACGGGTTAATGAGGTGATCTGCTGGTCCAGAGGAGGCCCCGGAGCTGCTCTAGGGCTGGAGCCAGGCTGGGAGAGCTGGGAATATTCCCCTGGAAAGGAGAAGGCTCCAGGGAGAGCTCAGAGCCTAAAGGGGCTCCAGGAGAGCTGGAGAGGGACTGGGGACAAGGCATGGAGGGACAGGACACAGGGAATGGCTTTCCAGAGGGCAGGGATGGATGGGATATTGAACCACGGAGTCTCAATCCACACCAAGAGCCCCATCAAGACTTGGCCCCTGTCACTCCCGGCTTTCCTGGATCCACGGAGCTGTTTGGGCTGAATGAGCAGTTAGAGTATGAGAAAACAGATGGCTCCATTAACTTCCTGCAAAGTGTCATTTTGGGACAAGCCAGGTCATGCCACAGCTAAATGACTCCAGAGCAACTGCTTTCAGGAGCCTTGGAATAAAGGGATGAAATTTTCAGGCAGCAGAGTCTAAGGTGGTCAATCAGATTGCACCAATTCAGCTTCCAGCAGATTTTGTAGTTTACAGCAGAGCTGACCATTCCTCACTATCTGGATCACAGAATCACCCACAGATTTGGGTTGGAAGGGATCCTTTCAAGGTATTTAATGATTGCAGAAAAGATGCACGTTGGGTAAAGTATTTATGTGCTGTGTGTGTCTATTTCCTTCTCATTTTTTATTCAAAATCCCAACGTTTTTCCACATAGGGGGCTCTGGGACCACAGGGATGCTGCTGGACTGCTGCACTGCTCCTGAGCTAATCCAACATATTAACTTCCAGCAACTCTGAGGGCAGGAACTCCAGTGTACAATTAATCCAATGGTGCTCCAATTAACTCTCATTCTCTTCATATGAAGTGATCTTGGTTCAGAGCAGCAAAACAAGACCAAAACACACTAAATCAGCCAACTGCACCACTCAGGAGTTCCCTGGCCCAGAAATCAGCTACAATTTGAGACAGGGCTCGTGGCTGCCTGTTGGAATTGACTCTGCCTGACCCCTCAGATTTCCACATCACATCCAAGGCACCTTGGGCAGGGTAAAGCTGCTCTGTGCTTCACTGAGGTGCCAGTTTGGGACAGCTGCAAGAGCTCCCCTGTTCCAGAAGTGCTGCAGTGGTTTGAGCAGCACAAACAGCTGATGTTTCCTGGGATGAGCATGTCCTTTTTAACTGCTGCCAACTCGTGTTTCAACATCCCCTCCTGAATCCACCAGCACAACCTGAACTTCCAGCAACACGGAACACATGGGGGAATTTTCCGCTGGATTTTATGTTCAGCACAAAACACCCACGTCACACAAAGCAGCAGAAGAACAGAGAGCACTGCCCAAATCCATCCCTCAGTCACTCATCCACAGAAGGGCACCGTGAACTCGGGGCTGATTTCAAAGCCAAAGCTGCTCTTTGCAGCTCAGAGGAGAATCTGGCAAACACCCCTTTTTCCAAAGCATGAATCCTGCTTTTCCACTGCAGTCTAATCACAGATAGGGCCAGCTGGGGGAGAGGTAATTAATTTTTTTTTTTCTAAAAGACAGGACCTGCATTCTATGCAAATTAATGTTTAAAGTACAGTTTTAGGCTAGAGTCTGCAGTTTAGTGATGCCACCTCAGAGAATGTTCCTTCCCAACCTGTCAGCACCAGGTGAGTTCTGGCAGCTCATTTAATGCAGAGCTAGAAGAAAATTGGATTCTTTAACCTGAATTTAATATTCATAATTAGGTTTTAACTTCAAAACGAGTTAAGGATGAAAAGCAACGTTAAAATGTAATTCCAAGAACATATTTACTTATGGCTTTTGAGCTGTTCCAAGGCCAGAGTTCGCTGGGTACCTATACCAGGAGCATATCCTACAGGGTATTTACCAAGAAATTCCAGGGGATTTCTAGTTATTAAAGAAAGACAGTCTGACCTGACAACTCAACTGAAACACAGGGGAAGGAGCTGGGAATTATAGTGGGAGAGGGATTTAGCACCAGTAGAGCACCCCCAACATCCCACTGGCACCAGGAGGCTCTGCCAGCCCCAAATAAAAATAACAATACAGCAGCACCCCCATCAGTGGCACAGTGTCTCCCCCAGTTATTCTCACCACAGTCACCCCAAAAAAGAGGAGTTTTCAGGCTAAGTCAGAACACACAGTCGAGCAGCTCAAGGCACTTCAAATTCTCCTTTTCTTTCCCCAACTTCCCGCAGATTTCTCTCCTGATGCCCTTCCCAGCCAAGAACAGCAAATGGAAATCTGCTCCACATCCCTGTGAGATAATGGTCTAATACAAGTGGAAAGTATTTCCTTATAGCAGGAGAAAACAGCCATCAACAAGACAAAGAGGTGGAATTGCTCATTCCTAAGTGTTTCCGGATGAGTAGGAAAAGGAAAAAAAAAGATGTTCTGGCTCTCCCTGGAACGCATCTGAAAGTGATATCACGGCTCCTACATCTCCAAATCAAACCAACTGCCATCAAAAGCCACACGTGGTGTTCCTAACTCGGGAATACTGAACATTCCCTGCTTTATTTCGGGATTTCTGATGTGTTTTTCCAATAGCAAGAGCTGTGTTTACCGTGAGGACTCCGAGGGCTGAGCACGCTGTCAGTCATCCGGAAATTCTGCAAACAAACAGCACTTCAGCTCTTCCCTGCCAAGAATAAAATCTTATTTGGGACAGGGAGAAAGCCAATGTTCCCTAAAATGAGTAGGGTGACACAGAAATTTGCATCTGCTCACAGGAGGATTTAAAATATGGATCATTTCATGTAAGAAGAGTCCAAAGGTGGGAAAATAAAAGGCAACAGACTCTGCCTGTGGTCTGCTTGAGGAATGGGAGAGAACCTCCAAAAAATGGGAGGAGAGCAGGGAGGAGGATGCTCAGTGGAAAACAAAATTAAGGGAAAGGAAATGAGTCAAAATCCAAACCAAGAAGAGCTTAAACAAAAACACAGAACACCTTGAACAAAGTAAAGTAAAAATAGCAAATACAGATCTGTTCCACGTATGGAAAGATTGGGAATTTCCAGAGAACTTCATGAGGGAAGAGAAAGCAAATATATACTGAAGTCAATAAAACCAAATATTGTTTACTTTAAAAGCCAGGGAAAACTTTGAATGCCCTGTCCATGATGGGTTTGAAAATGCTTTATGGCATTCAAATCCCTCACCATGTAACAGCACAAGACTTGTCCTTATCTTCAACAGTGTCCCAAGGATTACCATGGAATTAGCCAGTGTCTCCTCTCCCGTGAAGCAAAGGGGCTGGAAAGCTGCAGTGCCCTCACTCAGATAAACAGACACAGCATGGGAAGCAAAATAACTCAACCCAAATCCTTCAATTGTGGCTAAAGAGTCCAGAACTGGGGAATAAACCACCTCAAAAAGCCACTTACAAAAGCCCCGGCGAGACACTATTAAAAAAATAAAGTTGTAGGACAATAGGAAAGGGAATGTTATGGATTAGGGAGCTGTTAAGCAATAGGAAACAGCCTGTATTAAACACAGGATTTTCAGACTCCCAGAAGGGTGACAGCAAGGTGCTCCCAGAGCCTTTACCGGGACCAGCAGTGGAAACTGGGAAAGAGACAGAAGAGACAAAGCAATGTGTGTGGAGATTAAGTTATTCATAATAGTCATAATTAAGTTGGGAGATTCAGAGAGCCCTGAGAGAAGTGCAGAGAGTGAAATCATCTGCTGAGAGGTGCAAGGTAACGTGTGTGTGCTGTATAAAGTAATAAATCCTGCTCCTATTGCAGTGGCTGATGTTTTAGAAAGATCCCCTAAAAGCAATTTTTGGCTATCCAAAAATCACTTATGATGGAGCTTCTGAAATGCTTGATTGAATGCTGTAATATTTGTATCCATGCAATGAAAGCTAAATGGCCAAATGATTAAAAAATGCATTAAACACTGCACTTAATTTTTTTTTTTCAAAATTAACAGCATTTCTGAGTTAAATTCCAGTGCCTAAAGGGGCTCCAGGAGAGCTGGAGAGAGAGCAACCTGGGACAGTGGGAATGGATGGTTTTTAAAGTCCCTTCCAACCCAAACCAGTCTGGGATTCTCTAAAATCCAAAGGTGGTTCGGTGTGTTACTGTGATCAGGTGGCATCACTGGAACAAGACAACGTGAGGGAAGAACAACATTTTAAACCTTCACATTTTAATTCCCTCTGCTTTAAATTCATCAGCCTTCAAAAACATTTAGGAGGCAGTAAAACTCATCTGTGTCTGTTCTGAGGCCGACCCCCATTTGCGAGGCAGAGCAATACAAAAACAGGATCAGAAAGCTGGCATTTGGGTTTTTCTTTTTTTAAACCACACCTATCTCACAGGTGGGACTGGAAAAGGATAAAGAAAATGGCACAAAAGATGACAGTGGTGACGAGAACTGAAGGTTCAGCTCTTTGTGTGGCCTTCTGAGGAAAAAGTGGAATCAAAGGAGCAGACAAGAGGAGGAACTCTATAAAAACACACACCACAGGGAATCCTGCAATGCTCTCCCTGCACTGCCAGCAAGCTCTGGAGCAGGGGGATGAGAACAAGGACAATGCAAGTGCAAGGATCATTTTCTCCTCTCATTTTACCAAGAGATATTCCTACTATAAACTGATAATTTAGTTAAATTATCAGGAGAAAAGTGATGATCTTACACTGCCCACTCTGCTCACATTATTGCCCATCCCCACACCTCGGTCAGGTGCTGAAGGCAGCACAGCACAACAACTTCTCTAAGCAGTATTTGACTGATAACCTCCCATGTCCAAGGAATTCTGATTTTTTTTTTTTTTAAATCAACACTAGCACCACTCAATTCCTGCACGGCATTCAGCTGGGATCCTGCAGACACAAAACCTTCATAAAACAAAAAGCTTTCTTTTTCCCCAACAAATTATTTTAAGGTCATGAAAGGAATTTTTTTTTCCTCGTAAAGCAAGTTGTCTCTTTGTTTGAGAAAAAAGAACACACACGTTTCCTCTTGTGTAGAAGACATTCTGATTGCATTACAGAGATCCTGCTGATGCACTTGCAGTGCCAAATAACCCTCAGGAAAATGAATTTTTCAAACAGTAAAATATATGGATTAACAGTTTAGAACACCCACACCCACTCTGTAATCCCCAGGGCTAAACCCAACAAATTCCTGGGCTCGTTAATTAGCTCCCATGCAGGAATGCAATGCCATGGGTGCACTGATGTGCAGTCAGGATGTGTTTTATCAGTGCAGGGGCTCTGACAACAATGCAGCACCTTGGCAGAGCGCCGTGCATTCCCAAATTCCCACTGAGGGCTCTCCAGCCCAGCCTGCTGGAGCTGCATGTGACAAACCAAGGCATGATTCCCAGCTGAAGTGCAGTGAGATGCTCTGGCAGGCCAGGAGCACCGTGGGGATGGGAATTTGCCATTCCTGCACCCTGGCAGCTGAGGGAAGGGAGCCCAAGGGTGTGCTGGTGACGTTCTGGGGTCCTTGTTCCACCCCGAGAAGAGCAGAAATGGAGGGGAGGAGAAATGGGGAATAAGCTGCTGTGTCTTCCCAGACAGCACAGCTACACCCAGTTACTGTCCCCAGCCTGCAAACTCTCTGCCTGTAATCCTTTCTAAACTAACTGGCTTCTCACTCTCACTCTGAAATCCCACATTATTTCAACATTAAATGCAAAATATTTTGGGGCTCCAGCCCGGGTCCACCCGAGGAACCAAAGCTGTCAGCTTGTAAATCCCTACCCAAGCCTTTAATGAACTGGCACAAGAATCCTCGAGCAGTACCTGGGAACAACAGCAAACCCCTCCACTGGTGATTCTGGTGAATAATCAGCTCTTTTCCAGGCACTTTTGCTGAGGAAACACCTTTCAGACCTGACCTACCCAAAGACAAGGCAACAGCAGCCTGACAAATGTAGAGTGCTGCTTGTTTCCACAGAATCCCAGAGCGGTTTGAGTTGGAAGGGGCCTTAGAGCCCATCTCATTCCCATCCCCTTCCATGAGCAGGGACACCTTCCACTAGACCAGGCTGAACTCAGAGAAGAGCCTAGAGAACAAGGAACTTCATTTTTAGGTGGCCTCACAAGTTCTAAGTAATTAATTATCCCCCAATTGCCACAGCCCTCGGTCCAAGACACCTTTCATGGATGAATGACCTTTTAGGGAGAGAATCCTGGACAGAAATCCCGCTGATAAGGCCTCACATAAATCTAGAACAAACTGAAAGTGCAGTTCCCGACTTGCAGCCCCGTTCTGCTTTTTGAACTCTGCAATCTTGACATTAAAGATGTCTTATTTTTAACTTGAAATGACACACTCAGCTGTATAGAACACACAAAACACAGCGATTCTCCTTGTTCCCAGCTGTGGCAGACTGACAGACAGGCACAAGGGAGCACGCTGAAGGAATTATGCCAAGGAATTAGCAGCCACGGTGTCCTGAGAGGAGGGGGCAGCTGGGGGAGTGGGGCTCTGCTCCCAGGGAAAATTCCTTCCCCAAAAGGGTTGTCCAGCCCTGGCACAGCTGCCCAGGCCAGGGGTGGAATCCTCATCCCTGCAGGGATTTAAAAGGCATGTGGATGTGGCTCTGAGCAGCATCTCACCTACCTGCAGGTCCAAGCCAGCCACGGGACCCAGTGTGGGGCTGAGCATGGCCAGAACTTTCATGGATCTGACATCAACTCCTCATGGATAAAAAGCATTTGACATCTGGGAGAGAATTCACTGTTTTGGTTGAAGTGGAGAACACTATTTTCACACTTTAATACAAAAAAAATGGACAACAAATGTGCGTAAGGAACTCCAAAATGAGAAAGAACTTTGGGCAGAAAGAATTTCTGATTTTGCTCTGCTATTTATTTGTCTCCAGTTTTCCCAATTTTTTTGTACCTAACCTCTCCATTACACAACCAGACCACATCCCAGGCTAAACAGGATCCTAATGATCTCCCATTAGCTAAACTTCCCAGCAGAACACTTCCAAAGAAAGAAGAGGTCAAAACCTGCCATCAGTAGACGGAAATTTTCAAAGGACCAGGAAACCAGCTAAATTGTTACTCTTTCTACTCCAAATCTGTAGCTTGTAAGGACCCACTCCCCCAGGGAAAAGCTGCAAAATGTGGACCCAAAGAAAGGCATTAATAACCATGAAAGAAATATAAAAGTTTAAGAACAGCTGCTGTGTAATATCTCCTGACTGGATACAGCATGAATATGAGGGAAAAAGGAGATTTTAAATGCTTGGCCTGTACAGCAGCAAGAACTCACTCATCCTGTGTTACTGACTCTGCTCCAAAGGGGCACAGACCACCTACTCCCAAATTGGACACATCCATCCCAGATTGTGTGGGGGATTTCCCCCACTGAGCAATGGCAGATTAGGAGGCTTTGGGGACAATTGTGTGGGATGAAAAGGAGAGAGGGGGAACCCTCAGCCTCCAATGAGCACATGGAACACCAGTGTCTAGACAGTGGTGACACCTTTGCTTTGGGAAGAGGGATTAGGGAAGCAATCTGGCTGTGCTGCCCCTTGTTTGATATGAAACCAGGAGACACTCTGGGCTAAAGGCCTGGCCCTGTTCCAAAAACCACTTTATTATGAAGGAGCTGAAGAAAAGGAGGTCTGTAAGAGCGAGAGTGAGGTTTCTGCCTGGCAGTCACAGCAATTAAACGAGCTGCCTTGATGAGGAGGAAAAAAACCATCTGAATAAAACCCAACGCCTCAAAAGAGCAGGAGAAAGTAATTTGAAGAGTAGGTCAAGCCTCCCAAGGGGATTACCTTTCCAGTTTGAGACTTAATGCTGGAGACAAGCTTGGAAAAGCTGACCAGTGAGATCCTGCTGATCCCACGGACCACCCCGTAATGTCTGGGTGCTCCAGCACAAGTCAAGTGTTAAAAGGGAGTGTGGAAAACCGTGTGAGTTAGGATCAAAAGTGGCTGAACTAGAAGGTTCCTTCTCTTCCTTCCACCCTCCCTTCCTTCCTCACTAGGAGATTGCTGGGTTAAAATGTGTCTCATCAACTCCCAGATCACATCAGAAACTTGAAAGATCCACTTCAAAGAGCTACTTGGGCAAACAAAGCATTTAAGTCAATTTAATGCTTCTCATGCTGGAGAGAACCACTTCCTTCAGTGGGAAAGGAAAACAAATAATGGAGAGATAAAGCCAGGAACATTTGTGGGAGCTGGGAATAACCAAGCCCAGGCTGTGGCTGTGAAGAGACGGGGAGCTCACACTTCCCTGGCTGTTTCAGTGCTTCCAACATCATGGACTTCTCTCCAAGGAGGTGCTGACTGAGAGTGAAAAACTAAACAGAAGCTCAAAGGCTCTCACTCTTACCCAAAAATCCACCTGCCAAACACGGCAGATGCTGGAAACTCACTGCCCCAAGGACTTGGATGTGTTCAGGGAAGGCAGGAGGGAATATAGCTCTTAAATACCTCCATGCCTCTAAAGATATTTGTCATTTCAGATCTGTGCTGCTGTTAGGAAGCAATTTTTTGCTAAAAATGTGTTTTAAAGGCAGTTCCTACCTCCCTGAATATCCAGAGGATATTTCCAGTTCAATACTCCAAAGTCCTACGGTGCCACCATCATCTCTCCAGGCGTGCAGGAAGAAGGAAGGGAGAAGGAACCTTCTAGTTCTGCCAGGAAATTGAGGCAGAGCTGGAGGATCCAACTGTTGGCTCCTTAAGGACAAGTTGGGATGGAATCCCAGTCCAACCTCCTTTTTATGGAGCAGTTAATGTGATAATATCTAAGAGAGAAGGAAACTTTATACAGACAGAGGGAAATCTTAATTCTCAAACAGACCAGAGGCAATTACCAAAATTATAGCAATGGAATAGCTTTTTTCCACTCAAGCATAATTATGGGAAGTCTATTGGAAAGAAAGCTTAGGCTATGATTTGCATTTCAATTAATTTTCAAACTTTTGTGTGGAGAATTGATGGCCACAATTGAGAAGTACAGGAACTACCATACACTGAAATACACTCATCAATATAATGGAGGATTTCCAAGGATACAACACAAACAATGTTCCAGGGTTTAGGGGTTTTTGGCTTTTTTTCCAATTAGCCTGTAGAAAACGGATAAAGATGTAAAGAAAATCCACCAGTGCTTCCACCTGGCTCTGCTGGGTGGCACAACAGGACGAGAGGCAATTGGAAGAAACTGGAATGAAGAAGTTCCACCTGAATGAGAGGAAGAACTTGGCTGTGAGGTGACCATGAACGGGAACAGGCTGCCCAGAGGGATGTGGAGCCTCCTTCCCTGGGGATAGAGCCCACAATCCCAAGGACTGTGGACACAGCCCTGGGTTACCTGCTCTTGGGGATCCTCCTTGAGCAGGGAGGTTGGGCTAGATGGCCTCTGTGTCCCTTCCAAGCCCAGCCACTCTGGGATTCTGGGATTCACATCCAGCTGGAGCACTGCACAGTGGGCAGACCCAAGGCTCATGAGAATATTTTCCTTCCTGAGGTGACCAGGGCTCACAGCAAACCCTCGGGATAGCATTCCTGCCAATCTGACAATCCCAAGTTATCACTTCCACATGTTAAAAAGGAACATTCCTGAACTAAAGTATTTGCAAAGTTCTGCCCAATTGCCTTACAACTTCATTGATTATAATTGGCTCTTGCTCCTTCGGCCCAAGAATTTCACACAAAATTCCAATTATACCATCCAGCATGAGACAGCCAGAGATACAGACCCTCTAACAAGCTTAGGCAAAAATCAAAGGGCTAAATCAAAAACTGGCTCACACCAAGTCTATTCTTTGTGCAGTCAACCAAGACTAATTAATGCTTTTAATGGCAGTTTACCCCTTTTGGCGCCATAAATCAGAGCAGGCAGCTTTTCTGAATTAACAAAAGACTCTGTGAAAGGTGTAGCTCATTAAGCACACTCCCAAATTCAAATGCACTTAATCAGAACCAGGTACATGGAGCAGGACTGTACTCCAGGAGCAGAGTAATCTGCAGGCTGTACACAGGGAACATTCATTCATCAACACAAACAGGGCTGGCACGCTGGGAAGAGGGGCTGAATTATACATCTGAGAGAACAGCCCCTGCTTCCAGCACGGCTTTTGTGAGGGCAGGAATGTGGAGCACACTGCTGTGGAAAGGTGGGGGGAACCAGGGAGGATGTTTCCCATAAATTCACCTCAGCCACAGAGGCCTTGAAGGGAGCACGCTGCTGCTGCTGGGCTGTTGGAGCAGCTCCAGACAAGGCAGCAGGGTGATCAGAGGGATGGAGGAATTCCCAATTCTCTCAGCCTTTGCTCCCTCCTCTGCTGGGAGGAAAGGCTGGGAGAATTGGGATTGTTCCGCCTGGAAAAGAAAAGCTTTGGGGTGACCTAGTTGTGACCTTCCAGGACCTGCAGGGAACCTACAGGAAAGATGGAGACAGACTCTTTACAAGGGCCTGTAGTGACAGGACAAGGGGGAGTGAAGTCTTTGCTCAAACTGACAGAGAGGTTTAGACTGGATCTTAGGGAGAATCCCTTCCCTGGGAGGGTGGGGAGGCCCAGAGAAGCTGTGGCTGCCCCATCCCTGGGAGTATTCCAGGCCACCCTGGGACAGTGGAAGGTGTCCCTGCCCATGGCAGGGGTGGGACTGGACGGCCTTTAAGGCCCCTTCCAACCCAAACCATTTGGGGAATCTATGATGTACCAAAACACGCTGTAATATATCACACAAGGAAACTTCTTCCTTGTACAAGGTGAGGAATTTATAAAGATTACTGACCCAGCATTTCATCCTAGGTAACACTCTTGCAAATACTTCTCTGAGTCAGATCCACTCCTCTAAAAAATCCCCTTTTAAAATGTTTTTTGCCACAGTTTCTTCCCAATCTCCCATCCATCCCTGCCCTCTGGCACTGGGAGCCATTCCCTGTGTCCTGTCCCTCCATGCCTTGTCCCCAGTCCCTCTCCAGCTCTCCTGGAGCCCCTTTAGGCTCTGAGCTCTCCCTGGAGCCTTCTCCTCTCCAGGTGAGCACCCCCAGCTCTCCCAGCCCGGCTCCAGCTCCTCTGGGCTCTCTCCAGCAGCTCCAGGTCCTCCTGATGCTGGGGGCCCCAGAGCTGGACGCAGCACTTAACTTGGTTTGACAGAAATCATTTTCCATATCACATGTTCTCTGAGAGGAATTTTGTTCTCCAAAACAGAGCTGGCAGTGCAGGAGAACTTCAGATCCGTGAACAAAGGATTCGTTCCTGCGCTAAAAAAATTCACTAAATGATGTTCCCAACAGCATCAAAGAGCTGCTGGCAAAATGCTCCACTTCAGCTCTGCACTCAGTGCATTCCCAGCCCAGTGAAGACCCCACCAAACTGGCAGAAATGCTCAGGAGACTGACAGTCCAGAAATTTTCCACATGAGTTCAGAAACGTTGAGGAGCAGAAGTATAAAGTCCAGGCCCAGTTCCAAATTCCACTCACACACACTGGATAAAAACCAGCCTAATGTAAAAGCACATTTAAAAATATTTACATCAAACCAAACCATTACAGAGATAAGGGAGGTATTTATAGAAACACATGGATTTTACACACACACACACACTATGTTTAACTATTTAATTGCTGGATTTTCAATTAGGATGTGGGGGAGTGGGGTATTTCCCAAGCAGGAAGCAACCTAAGTGCAGACAAGCTGCACAGCCAAAATGGGGGAAACCATACAGAAAAAAGGGATAGGAGCAGCATCAAAGTCCTTTTTTTTTTAAATTTATCTCTTTTTCTAGCATGAAGAGGGGAAAAAGGGGGAAGCAGGGGATGGACAGGGGATCACTGTTGCTGCCTCAAGGCTGGCACAAGCAAGGAAAAGCTTTTCTGAAATCCTTGGCATTTTCTGTCCCATCCCACCTAAGCTGGAGTGGTGGGAGAGGAAGGAATACCCAGATTTTGTCTGTACCCAAAGAGGAGGCATTGATTTAGGGCAGCTTTTCCCAAAGCAGGGCTGGAGTGCTAAATTACTGTGAGGATAAGGGTCGGAGTGTGCCCAAAGGTTTGATCCCAGCACAGTGCAGCAGACCCAAGAGCAGCTGACATTTAAAGTTCATGTCATTAAGTGAGCAGCAAAACATATAAAATGGAAAAAAAACAGAATCAAGCCTGGTTTTTTCCATATTCCTGCACAAGAACAGCTGGATGGGTCAGACAGACACTTCAGCCACCCCTGTGTCTTCTCTGTCCAACAGGGAAGTGTGAATCCCTGAGGGAAAATGGAAGGGCAGGCACAAAGGGACATTTTCCCAGCATACTTTCCAGAGGGATTTCCTGAGGGAGTGTGTTCCTGTTTCACAGCTCCTGTAGATCATGTTCTCCCACTGTTACAATAAATTAAATTCTCTTAGATATATATATGTGTGTAAATATATATATATATATATATATGTACATGCTCAAAGGGCTTGACCTGCTCAAGTCTCATCATGCTGGGCTCTATAAACCAAAATAAAGAGTTAAGCTAGAAACTGCTCCAACCAAATTACACTGCAAAGTTTTTATTTGAAAGCATTTTTTCCAGCTTTCTTCTCCCAAGAAACAGAAACTATTAGAAAACAATTTGCCTGTCTCCAGGCAAATGACAGAAGTTTATATCAGGAATCGTGCCTGTGCCAACCCAAGGATTTTGACCCAGCTAATGAACACAAGTCTCCTTTTTAATATACAACAAAAATGTATTATTTACTAGGAAGATATCAAGACTAATAAACACTAAAGAAAGAACCCCTCTCACAATTCTTTACAGGAGCAGCACATAAGTACTGTGTGTTTTACCCAGGCTGCTGATGTTTATTAACCTTCTAAATCAACACAATAAAATACACCAGGCACAGAGTGTTGCTGGAGCTTCAGCTTATGCATTTCTTGACCCAGAAATCACTTCTCATTCGAAAATGTAAATTTCTGCTGTAGCAAAGTTCATTTAATAGAAAGAAGAGTCCAAACCGTATCAAACAGCAACAGCTGCAATCTCCACGGCATCCAAGGCTTTCCTGGCTGGAGGGAGCAGGGAAAGGGTTTTGGGAGGAGCAGCTAAACCCAAGTGCTACAGCTGAAGGGCACAAAGGCAGGAGGAATTGGTACCTCGTGGATATGAGCTTCCTTGGGATGGAGATAATCCGGAGAGGAGTCTGCCTGGGCAGGGAGTCTTCACAGCATTCCAGGGCTCTGCAGCAGCAAGGACAGAGACAGAGAGAGACAAACACCCGTGAGGCTCTGTGGGAAACCTGCTGGAAGAAAACGCAGCTCTTCCCAGCTCACAGGGGTCTTCACCTCCACTGGAGCAGAAGGAGAAATGGCACATGTAGGAAATGCAGGCAAAAAAAAAGGAGGAGCGCTGGAGCCGCAGGATACCGGGAGAGGGAAGGGATGCTGGAGCTGGCAACAAGACCAAGGCCTCCCCAGATTTCCAGAGGGAGAAAACAAAGTCCAGGCTTTCATTTAAATTCTTGTTTACCAGCTATTTGTCAGGATTTGGGACTAAACAGGTTTTAGCCTGAGTTTTACATGTTACTCCTACATCCTCCCTTCCCAGCTGACACAAAAGCTCCAAGAACTGAAAATGAAATCCCTCAAAATGAAGTGCAGCACCCAAAAAAAGCTCTCAAGGCACTCCACATGCTGTATGCATTACAGGGAGGAACAGAAACCCTACTGTTCCCAAAGCAGGACCAGATCCTCGGGACAGTTGTTTATTTTAATCAGCCCAGTACCAAAAGGTTTACATTAAATATTTTTTCATGGTTTCTAACCACTGATCCTGTATTAGTTTACATTCACTCAAAAAGCTCTGGGGGAGAAAGCAGGAGGCAGAAAACATTGGATCCAGTAAAACAACTGAGGTTTGTTTTAGGGAGTGCTGGTACATCTCACCTTTCCCTGGAGAATTACACCACCAGACCCTTCAAGCCAGCTAATGAAACAGCATGAATTTGTAAATGAACAGAAAACAGTAAAATCTTCATTTTTACTGCATCTTTCTTTTTCCTGCCTCCTGCAGGAAGCCACCACCTCATCAGAGATGGCATCCTCGGAGAGAAGTCCAAACCCACCCTGCTGATGCTCCAGTGTCCCAATAATCCCAACACTGGTGCTAGCAGGAGCACGAGCACACTCAGGAAAACGGGTCAGGAACATCTTCACCTGCTGCTTCCAGGGTGCTTGACTTCAATATTTCCACATTATAAGAAGCAGATTCATTGCTTGGAATTTAATTCTGGTTTCGGGCTTTTTGACTTGTTTTTATGGCCCTTCAATTCAAAGACAGAACCCTAAAATATCTTCAGGAGAGAGAGGAAAGCATAAGTGAATTTCAGCAGAGACAAGGACTTGACAAATCTCATCCCATCACGCTCTGCAGTGGCAAATTAGTCTTTCTCTGAGCACATTCTGTACTCAAAGTAGCCTCAGTGCTTTAGGAGGTACCAAATATAACACAGCCCCATTTTAACTTCCTTCCAGGAATACACACACACTCATTTATTAAGAAGACGTGGGCTGCAGCTCCACTTCCAACAGCTTCAGTAACATTTTGTAAAATTAAACAAATTATTCCTTTTGTGGCAAGAAAGAAGCTGAAAATAAGTGTTCAGGCAGATGGGGGAGAAAACCACCTCCCTCACATCTTCCTCCCCGCTTGGATTTTGGGAGAGCAAGCCTTGCCTGCTGCACCAGGCTCAGCATCAACCACGGGATCACCAACCACTCCTGCTGCTGCTTTCACACCTCCATCCCCACACCTTTATCATTGTTCTTTCATTTCAGAGCTGCTTTGGTACCTCAGTTTGCTCCAAGCTCCCCATTTTGGAGTATTTCCACATCCCCATGTCTGTACAAACCAAGGAATTCCATAGCTCTTGCTTACCAACACCAAAGGTGAGTGTCCAGGGGCGCTGAACACGCAGAGGGTTTCCAGGATTTGGCAGGAGGACAGCACTGCCACAACCTTTAGTGCTGAGGGATTCTCCAAACATTCCCCCTTTTGTTCAGCCCTGGCTGCTACAGGGAGGCAGAAGAACTGTCCTCACCTCTCATTAACCTTGGGGCTGCATCTTTCTTTAGCTGCAACACCATCAATACCTGCTTGCATTGTGCTGCCACTCAGCAGATTAACTCCTTTTTGGAATTTTTTTTGGCTCCTTTTTCTGTTTTTTCAAAATGATTCAGTTCAGAGTGAGTGGATGCTGCTGCTGCAGAGAGAAGCTGTGAAAAGCTGCAGAGAAGGAGGCTGTCCAGCTGCCTGCACACATCCCTGCCCTCTGCCACTGCTCAAAATCCAGCAGGGAACAGCCAGGATTGACCAAATTTGGATGTATTTGCAGAAAAACAATCAGCCCCAATCAGTGTCTTTGAGTGGAAGTGCAAAGACATTCATTAAAGAACGAGAAAAAACAAATTAATTTGTGAGAAGCTATTCATTTGGAAAATCTAGGGAAATAGCACAATGCTGAGAAGAACTGTTGGCACAACCTTGTTCATCAAGTGTGTGATCTGAGGTTTAGTCAGGGAAAACTTCAAGAACACAGGAAAACCAGCCCTGCCTGCCTGTGGGGCACCCTGTGCCAGGGCCTCACCACTCTCACAGCCAGGAATTCCTTCCCAACATCCCACCCAACCCTGCCCTCTGGCAGTGGGAGCCATTCCCTGTGTCCTGGCACTACAAGTTCCCATAAAAAGTGCCTCTCCATCCTTCTTATCAAGTTAAGCAAAGACACCAAAGCAGGTTCCTGCAGCCCAGAACTCCCCCTTCCCTTCCCTTCCCTTCCCTT
>WEZZ01036550.1:131780-150941 GCA_013400585.1 Chloropsis cyanopogon
TTCCCTTTTTTCTTGCTATGAAAGAGATTAAATTAAATTAAATTAAATTAAATTAATATTTCCTCAGATTACTGCAGCTGCTAAGTAGGGAAGCTCATTCCCTAATATCTTCATCAACTCCATGTGCTATTTCAAGCAGCAAAACAAGATTTTTAATTCTATCCTCCCTCCTATGCCCCAAATTTCATTTTCTTCTTTTGTTTTAGTAGCTACACTTCAATGATGATCTTATTACAATTATTCTTCTATATTTCTCTCTTAATCCATTCTTTTCATTCTTATTTCCACAAAATTGGATTCCAGTGATAGGAGCTGGGTAGATGGATTATAAAATAGATGGAGTTAATTAGGGTGAGGTGATTAAAACACCTGCTTTGGTGGATTGCAGAGGGTTCTGATAAAATAGTGATAGCATAAAAATACACTCCACATCTGCTTATCAAATGAAAATAAAAACATTCAGCAAATGTCTGACGTTCTGCAGGGTTAAATCCTATCCCACATTTTGGGTTTAGCCCTCTGAGCAACCAAACCCCACAAAATGGAAAGGGAAAAGTTCCCCAAAAGTCAACGCTCACTTTCTTTACTGCCTGTATTCAGCAATTTCCCCAAACTTCTTCTACAATTGACTCTGGAATAATTATTTTCACTTCTGCAAGTTATATGTTATAAGGCACCTTGGGGTTTCTAAGTCACAAATGACTTTGTAATGAAAATAAAACAATTTCATTACCTAAGATAATTGAAGGAAATATTAACTGAACTACTGACAACAACCTGCAGAAAGTGCAGCACTAAAATTTACATGCAGCCGTTGTCTTAGAAATAAAAACAAACCTTTCAGTGAGAGCAGCCTCAGTGTGGCCTTTTCCTCTATTAAAAATAAATAATAAAATCAAAGCAAAACACTCCAACACAAGCCTTGCCTGCATTACAAAAGAGGGATTAATGAAAATCTGTTTGGACACTGGGAAAAGCCCTGGCAGGTTCATTGTGAAGGTTAACTCAGACACCTTTACTCACACAGGGAATGGAATGAAAGGAACAGAATTTAAAGGCAATAGTGAAGGGTGTGGTGTTAAGCTGTGAGCAAGGAGACACCACAGAGAGGATACCAGAGACATTTGTCATGTAGCCTAACGCACTTAGGACCTAAATTCTGGAAGAGTAGGGCAAAATGTTAATGAACATATACAGATTATCCAGAATGGATCCAAATTCCATTCTGCTCAGGGAAAATTAAAAAAAAAAAAAATTTAAAGATCCACCTGGAGCAACTGGAAGCAAAAACATCTGTGCAAATAGCTAGCAGGAAATAAAGGCATGGAAAGAAATAAATTTGGAAGGCAGAGAACATTGCAGGAAACCACAGGGTCGTTCCCTGCTGGAAGCACCTTCCCGTCCTTCCTCTCCTTAAAAACTGGCACTGGCCTTTGTGCCATCAGGAGCTGTAGGGAGACCTGGCTTAGGGAAGGGATCCAGGCTAAAATCAGCCTGGGTTTGCTGCTCCCTGACCTGGTTCACCAGCTGGCCCTGGGAGAGCTGGACCAGCACAGCCCAGGGAGCCCAGCAGCACAGGAGGAGGGAAGATCCCAGGAACAGCTTCACCCTGGAGTCAGGAAATACAGGACACAGCCTGAACGGGCATGGAGCAAGGGGAATTCACCCCTGGGTTCCACAAACTCTGGTGATGCTCAGGAGGGAAAGGCTCCCAGGGCTGCCTCCAGCTCCTGAGCTTCCTCCTGCCAAAGACACAACTCTGGCTCTCATCTTGGCCAGCTGGGAGAGAGATTGGAATTGTTGGGAATCACCAGCACTGGCCAGACAGGAGGAGAAGGAGTTTTTTTAAGGAAGAGGGTGGGTGAAAAGGGCCATGTGGATTAGCAGCACCTTGCACACATCCACCACGGGAAAACATCCTTCCAGGAAAACTCCATGGAACAGCACACAATGACTCAACATCTCCAGGTGTGCAATGAAAATTCTAAAATTAGATGGCTCTTGAAACTCCAGAGCATTAAATATCCCAAGATCCTCCTTTGTTTTCTACATGCAGGATCGAAGTGAGAACTCAAGAGGCAAGAAAAGTGAGGAAAGCCTGACACTGGCAAAGCTGGGCATCGTCCTTTCTCCAGGAACATCCCGTTGGCTCAGCCCCCAAGAAAGACAAGTGACACACATTGGGGATTCTGAATGTCACCCCTGGCCACACCTCCCTTTGACATCACTTCCACTCTATCCTCAGAATAACTTTCCCACTTGGAGGGTGCCAGCAGAAGGCCAGAAGGGCAGAGCGAGCTTAGGAAAAGCAGCAAATCCAATCCGCATTTTTACTTACTCACAGTTGCTGATTAAAAAAAAAAAAGGATTCTAATCCCCTGGAAAACTGGAGGGGTTGCTTTAGGAGCCAAAGAGCAGGAAAAGGACAACTGCTGCTGAAATATCAGCACTGGCTCCCTGCTCCTGTCGAGCCCTGGATTTCAGGTGCCAAGCTGGGAGTCGATGCAGCAGCAGGATGGGTGGATTCAAGATATTTAAGTCAGACACTCTAATCTGAACTCCTACCAGCAGATAAGAAAGACTTAAACAGAGTGAGAGCTGGTTTGCTTTTATATTTAGCTCTATTCAAAAGAGACTCATTTCTCTAAGGCCAGTCTTTTAAACATGCCAGTTTGCCAAGAAATACTGCTCTGCACCACATCTGCCAAAGTTTGTAATCCAGAAAAATACACACTGGAGATAAATGCCCTCATTCTTGATTTTCACTTCATTGTGTTTAGAAAAGCAAAGGACAGTAAATTCTAGTCTGGTTTAATAATCTACTTCAATTTACACGGGCCACCTTTTGGGAAGGGTTTTTCTTCAATCTCCAAACTCAGAATAATTGGAATATCGGAATCATTCAGCTCAATGCACTGCTGAGTAGCAGAGTCTGGGGAGACAGATCCTACTGCCAACAGAGCACAGAAAATAAGCACTGAGAGCCCCTTCCAGTCCCTCAAGGGGCTCCCTGGAGCCTTCTCCTCTCCAGGTGAGCACCCCCAGCTCTCCCAGCCTGGCCCCAGCCCTGGAGCAGCTCTGTGCCCTCCTCTGGGCTCTCTGCAGCAGCTCCAGGTGCTGCTGCTGTGCCCCCAGGGCTGGGGCAGCTCTGCAGCTGGGCTCTCACCTGAGCTCAGGGACACAGGGACAGAGTCCTCTCTCTCAGCCTGAATTCCAGGTTAAGAACAGCCCTTGGTCCCTTCAGGATGTTTTTCCGCTGCAGCCACACAAGGCAGCGTTGAAATCTTTTCTCCACCGTCCTCAATGGAAACATGACAACAAAATCAATGTGGAGATTGTTGTATTGACAGAGACACTTCCTGCTGGAGTTATTTCCATCTGAAAAACCAACTGAGCCACACTGATGACAACATTGTTTCAACTGTGATTCAGCTCTAGAAAATTCACCCATTCCAGGTCTCGTGTATGTCTTGGGAAAAGGAGTTCTGGTCAAAAGAGGGCTTCACAAAACTGTTTGGTCTTTTTTTATTTATCCATAAAGTTTCTGAAAGCAGCAATTGACTATTTATCAGGTGTTTTGCCTTCCATTATGCCCAAAGCACTCACATTCTGCTATACCTGAGCAGCATCCCTGTGCTGAAGCACACTTCATTTAGTAATTAATTGAGCGATTCAGACAGATTAGGTAGCAGTAAAAATTATTTTAAGGTGACTAACTGCCTTTCCATAGAGGTGTTCCCAAAGTTCCCCACAATCTTTCAAGGCCTTTAATTACTTTCAGTAACAAACTCACTTAAGAGCCTAAAAGCAATTAAAAATGAGTTAAGTCAACATTTCTTTCACGGGGTTTATTAAGCACTTGTTTGAAGCAGTCCCAATCTCTCCTTCCCTTAGAAGTCATTGGCAATTTCTGTCACTGCAGACTTAATTTTGTTCATTTAATTCCCTTTGCCACACAGGGACAGGTATTACAGTGCTGGTGGAAAACTCACCAAAATTTAGAGTAATATTCCCCAGTTTTTAAAGAGATCATGGGGGGAGCCTCCCAACACTCAACTATGTCACCTTCCTGAACACTGCACGTGGATTATAAAAATTCCTGATAATATTAGGGCAAAATAACGAGCTTTCCTCCAGCTTTTGCAAAGGACTTTAATCATTTCCTGTTCCAATCCCAGCACGGACCTTGCCTAAGGCACGTTAATCCTTACCCCACACATTTAGTTCCTGCACTCGGGCAGGTCACCAAGCAGGCCAGAAATGGCCCCTTATTAATGATTTAGTCACTGCAGAGTGTGGATTTCCTCATTTCCAGCATTGCCATTTCCTGAGTTTCTGGTGTGTTGTGGTGCTCCTGAATTTTCCCACTGCTCTAACAATCCACCTTCTCATTCCAAACACTTTTCTCTGCCAACAATCTCCCTGATGTTGTCCTCCTCCATCCTACCCCACACCTACATATTCCACACACTCCTCTATTTTATTTCCCAGTGCTGACTCCTATTTGAAAACTACTTTTCCTTGCACAAAAAACCCCGGACTTAGCTCCAAACAATTCCTAGAAGTTTATCTTTTTCCATTCTCCTTCATGCAACAGGCAGTGTTTCAACTCTCACATTATTCAACAAGGGGGAATGGCTTTAAACTGCCAAAGGGCAGGGCTGGATGGGATATTGGGAACAAATTCTTCCCTGTGAGGGTGGGCAGGCCCTGGCACAGGGTGCCCAGAGCAGCTGTGGCTGCCCCTGGATCCCTGGAAGTGCCTAAGGCCAGGTTGGACAGGGCTTGGAGCAATCTGGGACAGTGGGAGGTGTCCCTGCCATGGCAGGGGTGGGAATGGATGGTTTTTAAAGTCCCTTCCACCCAAACCATTCTGGGATTCTCTAAAATCCAAAGGTGGTTCGGTGTGTTACTTTGATCAGGTGGCATCACAGGAACAAAACAACCTGAGGGAAGAACAACATTTGAAACTGGTTTGGTTCTTAAAAAATCACCTGAAGTGAGAAATATTCCAAAGCAAAGGGTAGCACCTGAGCCTGTCTTCAAATCTCCTTGCTGAACCCTCCCTCTGAGAACCACAGGATCCTTTGGGCTGGAAAAGACAGCCAAGATCATCAAATCCAACCTTGAAAAGCTAGAAAAGCTAGAGTCAAGCTCCAGACCGTGAGAAGCACCAATTCCTCTTCAAACAGCCCTGAAAATGTGCTGGGGGAGCCACAAGAGAGAATGGTAGCAGTGCCCCTCTTGCAGAGATAAGAAATAAACCATTTCATACAGACCACAGACAGATATTTAGGAGCTCAACTCCCACTGAGCCAACAAAGTTAAATTCCTTAATTCCTCTGCAGATCTGGGCACCAGAGAAGCACAGTGCTTTGAGCTGGCTATTTCACATTTCATGTTTGTTGTGTGTTCTGGAGAACGTCCAAATGAACCAAAACCTCCAAACATGCCACAGTCACCAAACCTTTGCTTCTAGAATTCCTCTGCTGCCGCTGTTTCCACAGGAATTCCAGTCCAGGCTGTTTTGGTAGGGGTGACAGGTTCAGCCATTTTATGCTTTCAGCAATCAGAACACAGCTCCATTTTATTTCATGCACTACAATCAGAGTTTTGCCCTTAGTTTGGCAGCTTTTTATACCACGCAATAACAATTAACTCCCTTTGGCATAATTTATATGAATCATTGATTTAATACAGATAGCAAGGAAAAAGAAAAGACCTATTAAGTCATCTAAATGACCCAAGCAGCACCGCTGGATTGTTCTCAGCAGCACATTTGCTGTGCTTGTTTGAAATGTGCTTGCACAGCACAAGTACAAAAACCGTCTGCAGAGCAGACGTGTTTCACTAACAGATGCTCCAAGTCAACCTAGCTTGGAAATCTTCAATTTATAACTAAATGTTGTGCTGCACTTTCACTCCTCCAAACAGGCTTTCATGTTTCTTGAGGGGGTGAGAAGGGGATATTTGTATTTCAGTAGAAAATACTTCCCTGGCAATTTCCAAGTTGGATCTAAGGCTTGCACGTCCAAAGTAGGACCTGGAATATCCTGGGACCATCTCTGGAGAGGACATGGATGCACTGCAAGAGGATGTCATATAAATACTACACACATGCAATGTATTTTCAGGATGGGGTTTGGTGGGTTTTTTGGTGTTGTGGGGGTTTTTTTGTTTGTTTGTTTGTTTTTTAATCTTTAGAAGAAAATAAGGTGGGACTTCCCTGATGGAATTCCAAGGGCCAAACTCCTGGCAGATGTGTTTTCTAATCGAAATCTTTCTAATGGGGATTCCCATGTTTCCTCAGGCAATAGCTCAGGTTTGGGGTTGGTTTTGCTGTCTCACCACAAGCTTTCCTTCCAATTCATCCATTGGTTTACAGATTGTGCATGCTACCCCACCTACCAAATCCTCGAGAGACAGAGTTTAGAAGTGCTGGTCTCACTGTGAACCCTCAGGGAGGTTCACACACATCCCTGGGGTGGGATTCATGGGGGGATCCTTGGGGATGTCCTGAGCATGGCCAGGATTTGGACACAGTGATCCTTGTGGGTCCCTTCCAGCTCGGGATATTCTGGGATTCCATGATTATATCCTGTAATAACCAGCCCTCTGGGAACATCAAACCACTGACCTTTACTCATCCATCTCACAGCACACCACTCCTAGGGATGTGGAAAACCTTTCTATATCCAAGGGAACAACATCCACCCTCAAAGCTGCTCAGCTCCCTACTGAGAGCAATCAAGGAACTACCACGAGTACTGTGGCAGGACGAGAGGTGTTTGTAATTAAGCACCCCTGCACAAATGCAAATTAAATGTGCCCCGTGCTTTATTTGAGTTTAGCAGAGCCTGACTCTGCTTTTGCTGGCACAGCTTGGAGAGCTGCGACCCAAGGGGAGGGAGCAGAGGTTTGTGCAAGGAGTGCTAAAACAAAGCTAAGCAGAATCATTTCACAGGCCACTCCAAAAGCTCCCCTCTGTGTGCTTGCTTGACCCACTAAAAGCCTTCTGCAATAAACAGCCAAACACACAGATGTCCACGGCCCTCCTGCAGAAACCATTTGCACTGTAAACAGGACATAAAGTGGGGGGGGAAAAGCAATGCTGTGAATGTGAAAGAATCACAAGTCCTAAATTTCACTTTGTTCCTCACAATGCAGTCACTGCTCCTTCGCAGACTCATGGAACGGTTCCTGAGTGGAGATCTGTGATTTGGCAGGACGTTGAGAACCACCGTGGGAAGAGAGACCAAAATCCAGAAAAGTGGCTAAAAACAAGTGGGACATTAGAACAACAGCAAAGACCAAGGGAATAATCAGGAAAATGCTGTCAGGAACGATACTGAAGAAGGATCACTGTCATGAGAACTGAGATCACCAGATGACTGCCAAGACAAGGAATTATTGGGAATAAATCACCTCAGAGCAACATAATCAATGTCTGTCTCTTCTCACAGCACTGACAACACGGTCCCTGTGCCACCTTGGCAACCTACAAGGCTTTAGAACAAAACCTCTGGGACCACAAATCCCAGATAACACTGACTGTGCAAACCACATCCAGGAGAAACTGGACACAGTGCAATCCTGCACTGGATAATGGGAAGGAAATATTAATGACCACCAAATTTTGACTGCAAGCCCAGAACAGCAGGAACGAGGAGCATCACAGAAGTGTCCATGAACACCAGCGGTTCCTAAGCATCACCACGTGCCCACCTCTGCATCAGGACCAGCAGAGCTTCCACTGGACAGCCACCACAATTCCCCAAGCATGGACCAACACCTCACCCCGCTCCATGGGTCAGCTCCTGCCCGCTGCCTCCCTCAGCATCCTCAGATCACCACCCCCACCAGACTGACAGGGCCTGGCATGTCACATTCTGTCACATGTCATCAAATGGCTCTCACTGGACTGTTAATGTGATTATCACCGTGGGTCCTACTGCAGGGTTGGGGTTTTTTTCCCAGAGGAAAACAAGTTCTTTGCAGTCACTCTGAGAGAAAGGACTTGTTGGTCCCCTGAGTAAAAATCATTGTCCTTGTCATGATCATGACCACTGCTGTGTCAGAATGCACAAGAATTAGCTCTAGAAAGTGTCTGTGCTGTAAATTTTAACACTGAAAAAAAGCCTCAGATCCTTAAAAACCTCTTTGCTCAGCTACAGCAAGGAAGAAGACACAGAGAAAAAACTTGTATGAGTAATAGGAGAGATGTTCAGTGCTACAGATAATGCAGGAAAATTTATCCTCCCCCCTTTTACACGGCCCAAAAATGAGTAATTATGTGCCAGGAGATATCATCTACTCCACAAATCAAGTCACTGAAACTACAGACTAAAAATTGTTTTTAAGAAAGTCAATTTATTAGCGATTACTGTGCAGACAGACATATGAGTGCTCTTGTGTACTTGCTGCATTAACAACCTCTCAAAAGCCACAGGAAAAGGAAAATCAATACTGTGTATTTTTTCTCACATCAATTTATCTAGCGCTGGAAAAAAATAACTCACTTCTGTGTATGCCACACATGACATATCCCAGGTTTCCTCTGAGCAAGGAAAATAAAACAAGCTTTTGCTGGTTTCAACCAACCAAACGCTGCCTTGCTGGACTCAGATTTTGCTTTTGATAAAACCTGAAATAAGACTTGAACAAACTCCGAGCAGTCTCAGGCAGCTTGGCACTGGTACACAGAGCCTTTTGTTACTGATCCTGTGGTGCTGGCGCAGGGCTGGAGCCCATTAGCAGTGAACGGTCCACTAAATATTTCATGATTCTGGATTTCAGACGTTTCCCAGGACAGGTTCTATCACCACAGATCCTGCAAGCGGGCATGACAGCTGCTAAATAAAGGATATCATGCAGAGTAGCCTCTCCGAAGCACTCCCAGAGCCTCCACTCAGGAGCCAATCTCTACATTTTTTACATATATATATGTCTCAAAAGTATGTATTTTTTTCTCTCCAATTACAAAACACAAATTTTCTCTGCATAAAGTCTTTCAGGCTGCTTCTTTGACAGGAATCAAAATAACTCCCAGGATGGCATTCCCTGTCGAGCAGACTAATCTTGTTTCCTTCATTTTCTTTTTCCAGGTCACCAGTTTACTTCCCTCCCCACAGACTCCGGGAGGGCGTCTTAAAGAGCTCTGCATCCCCATCACCAAATCCTAAACCATTTCTGCCAGATCCCAAACTGGGCAAAGTCCTCTCCAACACTAATGCTGCAGCTTTTATTCTCCACGTGGGTGCAATTCCCAAAGACACGGCCTTGCTGCTTTTCCACCAGGAATGTGCGGCCACAAAGCCTGCCCAGCCGAACGTGGCCTTCACCAGCCATGGTCCAGCAGATGTTTGCACAAATCCACCCAAATCTGTAGAGAGGAGTGGCTGGAGAGCCTTGCAGAGAGGAATTGGGGGTGCTGGTCAGCTGGAGCCAGCAGGGAGGGCAAACCACAGCCTGGGATGCATCCAAGAGCCGGGCAAGGCGGGACTGTCCCATGGCCACTCCAAGCTGGACATCTGGCAGTATTTCTTTACCAAGAGGGTGGTCAAACACCAAAAGTGGCTTCCTGCAGAGGTGGAAAATGCCTCAAAAGCCTGTCAGCAGCCCCTGGACAATGCCCTTGAGAACGTGCTGTGGATTTGGTCAGCCTGGATGATCCCTGATGGTCCCTTCCAACCAGACAAGCCTGTTGGATTCCAAAGCAGGGGAGAAACCCCGAGGACTCGAGCTGAAAGGCTCAATATCTCGCTCTGCTCAGGCACTGAGGTGCTGATCCTCCTCCCAGAGACATTCCCATGGCCACTTGGCTCGCACAGCACCCTCCCAGGATAATCCTGCCCGAGCCGGGCTCCGTAAGGCAAAGCAGCTTTGTGGGCCGCCAGGAGCCACCGGTGCCTCAGACGGGCCGGCCTTCACCCTCACGGCTGCCTTAAGCTCATCTGAGCTCCAAAGAACACCAAAAACATTCCCTGAGCCTCAGGGACCTGTGGGTCAGCCTTCCCTGACCCACAAAGGGTCGTGGCAGGCCAAGAAGAGGTGGGAACGGAGCAGGAGAAGACATCTCCTGGTGGGAGCCCGCCTAGGGACACAGGGTAGGCCGCTCTTGGAGGTGGGGAGCTGCTGCACGGTTTGGCCACGATTTTTATTTTCTGCCCTTGTATCAGAGCTCACACACAGCAAGGCACCCACTTCTCCTCCTCTCCTGCTCCCGTGCTTTGCATGACCCACTCTCCCTCCCCTGCCCTGCAGCCGCGTGGTCAAAAAGAAATCACCACTGAGCTCCGAAGTCAAATGTCCCCACCCACCAAACACCAAAACCTGGAGCAGAACTTGGTTTTTAAACAAAATTCGGCTGAGGTTGACCCCTGCACTCACAACCCGTGAGGAAGCAGCCAACGAGCAGATGTCACTGCTGGATAAGCCTCGTTTCTTTAGGAAGCTAAAAATGGAACCAGCCATCACCATCATCTATGTTTAGACCCAATATCCCAAACAATTCCTCTATTTGCAGTTTTTTTTTTTTTTTTATTTTTGCCTCCTCCTCCTCCTCCTGAAGCTATCTCTGGCAGAAGAATTAAACAGCTGCCACTGAGAGCAGGAATTGAGTTAAGAGCTGAAGAAATGCAGCGCTGGTAGCAGAGGTGACGCACCAGCTGGATGCATTCCAGGTCACTGCAGCCTGGCAGGCTCTCCACGAGGACATCCCAGCGGATCTCGGCAGCACAGTTGGATTTTTCCCCCACGTATGCAAAAGCCATCACTCCTGTGGAGCCAATCATTTCACGCTGGAAGCCCTGCAATTCATTTTTTAAATGGTTTGCCAATCAGGTTATTATGTTCGAGCTAAGGGAGGAAAAAACCCTACAGAAAGACTTTTCATGGGGAAAGCATTCCATTTGGGATTTTACTTGTCTTCCTGTGCCAAATTGGCAGGAGAGCTGTATAATTACAGCGCTTTTACAAACAAAATTAATGTACAGCAAGTCTGTGCATGGCCACCCTCCCATCCATGGATTTTATGGAGAACAGAGCAAAAGGATGCCAGTTTTATTTCACAGTGAAACCACTCTCCCAAAACAGGAGTATTTTTAAGTAAAATCCCTGTGTGGTGCCACTGTACTGTAGTCCCCTCTTCCATTTTAAAAGGCAGACAAACTTCACAATGCAAGAGCCACAGAGAACAGGGACAGGATCCCTCAGATCTGTGTTCCCACACAGGGATCAGGATGCCCAGGAGTGGCATCAGCACATGAGATGCAGCCATAGAGACAGACAAAGGGCAATTATGGATGTTGTTAAGCATAAAATCTTATTTTCTTATATGTCTGACCAGGACACCCTATTTTTTAGACTAAAATATAACAGATGTGTCAAAAACCAATTCTCAAAAAAAGCAACCTTATTATATATTAAAGGTTTCTTTCCGTTTATTACAGCAGCACATCAGTCCCACTAAGATCCACGAGCAGCTTCCAAGAACCCTCTGCTGCTGTCACAAATGTTCCTTCTGTGGATCCTAATTTCTCTTTGTTTTCCCTGTCACATCCAATATATCTCCTGTTCATGAATTATAGACTTGCCTGATTTCCCTAATGTCACCCAGGAGTCTGCAGGAATTCAGGAACCCAGCAGATGCAGGGGAGGTCCAAGTCCTGGAGGCTGAGGCTCCTTTAGGATCAGAACAGACTAAGGCACACAATTCCCCCCTGACTGAGCTGGCCACATTCCTTTCCCTTATTTTCCCTCCAAAATTCCACTGCTAGCAATTCACTCTGGAGGTGCTGAAGAGATGAAGATGACACACGTGTGTGGTGCCAGGCCTGCTGGTATCCACAGGATACCTCACGGTGCACGCTCCAACACCGTGCCAAACCACTTCACTCCATCAAACCACTGCCCCTGAAAGCTGAGCAGTGCAGGGGACACTCCTGAGGGACAGGGACATCCAGAGGGACCTACACAAGCTTGAGAAGCAGGAGATTCAAGGGAATCATGAGTTTCAACAGGGCTGCGCTGCCTTGGGGTGTAAGAACAAACTGGGAGAAGTCATTGAGAACAGCCCTGTGGAGGAGGATTTGGGGTGCTGGGGGATGAAAAGGCCCTGGCCACGTGCACCTCCAGCCCCCTAAGAGGGCCTTGGAGTGCCTGGAGGAGCCAATAAGAAACATTGAGAGAGACAATTTACAAGGGCCTGGAAAGACAGGACACAGGGGATGGCTTCCCACTGCCAGAGAGCAGAATTAAGTGGGATATTGGGAAGGAATTCCTCCCTGGGAGGGTGACACAGGGTGCCCAGAGCAGCTGTGGCTGTCCCTGGGTCCCTGGCAGTGCCCAAGGCCAGGCTGGACAGGGCTTGGAACAACCTGGGACAGTGGGAGGGGTCCCTGCCCATGGAATGGCACTGGATGGTTTTTAAGGTCCCTCTCAAACCAAACCATTCTGGGATTCTGGGACATGATTCAATGATTCCCTATTTCCCAGCAACATGAGACACATCCCCATTTGCTCCAGAGTCCCAACCCAGATTTTTTGTGCTTTGGAAACAGAGCAAGAGCTGTCGCTTCAGCAGCACCCCCACAACACTGGGACCATTGAAGAATTTACTCAGTGACCTTTCAGCAGCAGATAAGCACATACGCTCCTTAAACATTAACTCCTTCCAAACCCATATTCATTTCGGCATTTTTTGGACACTGACACAACTTCGATTTAGAGCAACAAATGTCAAAAACATTCCACTGCTTTCTTAAGCCTGTGAGAAGCTCAGCACAGCAAATAAACCACACAGGTGGAGTTAAACACAAGCTCTAGAGCTGCTGCACCTACAGCTTTCTCTCCAGCTTTTCATGGTCCTTTACCATTGCAAGAGGCTTTGTTTTTATTGTTTTGAGTGCTTTAAGTCATCTTATATATACTTCCCTGGCAGTTCTCTTGGGGGGGGAGAAACAATTTTTTAAGAGGCTTTTAAATTATTTTAATCTGAAGAGCATTTATAAACATTTCCCACCATACAGCAAGAACAATCTGTTGTTGTTGGTACATTAATCCTGGCGAGCACTTGAAGGGCAGAAACACAATGGGGTGAAATTGTTACAGATGGCCTCAGGGTTATTCCAATACTTGAACAACTGGAATAATGGGGTGGAATTAAAAACATGGGCCCAAGCTTTGGAAACGCCTCACGATAAGATCACGGTGCCCAAAAAGAGGAACATAAAACTGTTGAAGAGGAGACAGTTGTGGAAATTAAAAATGAGCCTTGTAGAGGCCCAAGAAGTGCTTCCAGCCCAGATGGAAAAACCATCCATCCTTTTCCACTCAAAAGAAAAAATAATAACCAGCAGGAAAAATTATCTTTCTTCCATTTGGACAAGTAGAATTTCACAAGGTTACTGTAGAGAACAACCCAGAACTGGCAGAATGGAAGAGAGGAGAGATAATCTAATAGGCCTTTTCTATCTAATTTTTATGATTCTTATGAAAAATGACCTGAATAAGTGAAGTTATTTGCCCTTGTCCTCTTTGTTCATACTGGATTTAGTCATGAGGGAAATCCTGCCAAGGATAGTATGTTTTACTCAATTTACTACCCTTTGTGATTGCTCTATAAAATATTGGATACATGATAGGAAAGGTTATGGAGGTTCAGGGCAGGGGTTTTTGCAGTGGAAAAAGAAGGAACACATTGAGAACTTGCTGGCAGGAAAAATTAAGACAACAAGAACTGATGGAATTTTCTGAGGAGAATGTTTATCTATCAGTCCCTGTTCAAAGGATTGTATTTAACCCGAATACAGTATAACTTCAAAAAAAAAAAAAGCAATTGAGTATTAAACAAACAGTCTCTTGCAACATTTCAGTTCCAAGTAGGTCACAAATAACACCGGAGCAGGAAGCTCCATCTCTCTGCTGCACCAACTCTGGAACTGCCAGGAGCTGAGGTTTCCTTTGAATTCCCAGTATTTATTACCCTGCTACTTTCGGACTCTCGCCGTTATTCACACACTTACGCTGCTCCTGCTGTTCCAGCAGAAGGCAAGAACCCAGAACCTGCTCCTCCAGGCTTTGCATGTGCCGGAGCTAACCTTGAGCTTGAGTCCCCTTTGCTGACTCCTCCTGTGGAACCCACCCCCAGCCCCAAAATCTGTGCTGACACAACCTGGGTCACAGCCCCTGAGCCGTAAATAACACGGAGAACTCGGGCCAAGCCCAGGTGCAGCCGGGCTCCAGCACCACCAACCCATTCTCGGGGACTCCAAGGCACTGAGGCAGTTTTCCTAAAGCTATAAAGGCCAACCATAATGATGCAGGACCTGTTCAATCCTGGGAACGTATTCCCTGCGCGCCCCACTCCGTGTGTTGGAAGATTCCAGGGAGAAGTTGGGGCATTCCTCCCTCACCATCCAATCCTACCCCAAAACCAAGAGCCTGGGAACTTGCAGCTGCGCCAGATTGTAATAAGTGGTGTCAAAAATTCCAAGCAAATGAGTACCACATGTCTGGGAAGCAGGCCTTTTTCCTGGGCTGACCTTGGAGGCTGAAGGGCTGCCCCTTTCCTGACAAAAGGAGTGCAGGAAGGAAAACATCCCGAGTGCCGCCGTGGGTGAGCTCCTGCAGCCCTTTGCCACAGAGAGCACCAGCCCAATGCCTGGGATCAGATCAGATCCCATCCCTCAGGAGCTTCCCTAAAAGCTGGAGGGACTCCCACGGAGTGGGTCTTGTTCCCTCACAGGGTTTGGTTTTTCATGGGGGATCTATAAATCACTGCTGCTGTAGGGTCCCCCATGGGTTTATCAAGGCTGTTCTTGGAATGGATGCTGGGGGACAGAGAGCAGAATCCCTGACTCACCTGGTGGAGGGTGGATTTTTTGCTGCCGTTGGAAAGATGGGCATGCTCCTCTCCAGCTGTGTCAGACATGAGCATCAGAAGGCCTGGAAATTATACATGTTACTCCTTAACCTCTTCCACAGCAAGGTCCTCCTGACCCTTTACTTGGGATTAAATTACAGACATTTACCAAAACTAATTGTCTGCAACGCATTCCAATTACAAGTCTAATTATACTTATCTAACTGTTGCCTGACCGACTTGGTCTGGAATCAAACCATGCTTTTTGCTTTATTCCATATTAAATTGAGCTGAAAGGCTTTCTGGAGTTCTGGAAGTTCAGAAATAGATAAAATAGAAGCATCTGAAGACTGAGCAGATAAAAGGCCAGGCCAACATAGAAGAGCTTTCCAAGCACACATCAGAAGGACCCATCAGGATTTAATAAATCTTGGACTCAATATCTTTACTTGAATATTGTTTCCAAAAGACAAAAAAAAAAAAAAAAAAAAAAAAAAAAAAAAAAACAAAAAAACAAAAAGCTTAGTCCTAAGCTTCAGGAGGGTCTTTCATCTAAACAGAGGATTATGTCAGTCCTTCCTGATCTTGGAAGATGTAAATCCATTTTACACTACTTTCCTTTTTGGAGGCTCTATCAAAACCTTGCAGTTATGTATTAAGGCAATAATTACAATCAAACAAACGTGTCTCAATGGGTTTAGAGCAATATGGACCACTGTGCTGGAAGGACAGCAGTCAATGACTCCACATCCAGCTGGCAGCCAGAAACAAGGAAAACAGGGCTGGTACTTGGGCTTGTCTTGTCCAAAACCACCATGGATTACTTGAGTAACATCACAGGCTGATGTTAAGAGGAATCACAGGCTGGTTTGGGTTGGAAGGGACCCTAAAGGCTGTTAGAACTCCAGCCTGGCCTTGGGCACTGCCAGGGATCCAGGGGCAGCCACAGCTGCTCTGGGCATCTGTGCCAGGGCCTGCCTACCCTCATAGGAGGAATTCCTTCCCAATATCCCACCTAACCCTGCCCCCTGGCAATGGAAGCCATTCCCTGTGTCCTGTCCCTCCATCCCTTGTCCCCAGTCCCTCTCCAGCTCTCCTGGAGCCCCTTTGGGCAGTGGAAGGCTCTGGCTGTCCAGTCAAGGGAAGTCATTAATGCCCCAAACTGCACACAGCACGGGACTTGGGAAAACCAGGTGAGGAAGCTGGACTTCTTTGATCTGGCAAGGAGGAGACTAAAGCCAATCTAAGCCCAGCCTGCAGCTCCCTAAACAGCAGCTACAGAGGTGCCAGTCAGAGCAGGAGCCCCGAGCATCCTGCCCACCGTGGCAGTGCTCAGGATCAGCCCAGGATCAGACCAAGTCCAGGAGGAAGGGATGGCACTCCCTCTTAGCCTGCTGCATGGACTGTGCCCAAGTGAGCACCAGCCATGCCCCACCAGAGCAGCCTCAGCAATTAACACTCTCCTCTCACCCAGCGGTTCCTTGTGACAGAGTTCATCCCCTGAGGAATCACAGCGTGCACTCCGTTTGCTGCTCAGAATTTGCACCACCTAATTTACTCAGAATTAGCATAGATGATCTAATATTCCTTTCTGATCTTAATTCCCACCAAACCCATCAAACTCAATCTCCCTTTTTGTGCACAGACTACAAAAGCTCGAGTCATTACAATTCCTGGCCGGTTCCACGCTGGTGTAGAGGAGAGAATGAGACCCCTAAATTTCCAAAGAGCTTCGAAGGCAGCGTTGCATTAATGAACCTCCTGGAACAACCACGTGTCTGTGAAGAAGAATGTCAGCTACTTGTATGGCAGCCTTTGAAGGTCTCTCCAAGGAGGAAACGAGCCATCAGCCCGGACAAATTCCCCAGCTGGGTTTTGATGGATCACAAGACAAACAGATCCCTACAAAGAGACGCTGAAATTGCTTTACAAGGCTTGGTACCCCTGACCTCAGCCCTGCTCTGTGCTGCTCCACTCACACAGCCTGAGAAAAACCCCTTCAGGTGGGATTTGGGGATGCAAAGTGGTTGGGACAAAATCCAAGCAGCAAGAGAGCACTCCAATATCTGGGTAGAAAAAGGGGGGAAAAGCAACGTGGTTCATGTGAGTGATTTGATGTTTATCTTCCACACCAAACTTCAATATCTGGGTAGAAAAAGGGGGAAAAGCAACGTGGTTCACGTGAGTGATTTGATGTTTATCTTCCACACCAAACAAGCTGAGACAGTTTCACACCTTGCAGTTTCTGACACAGTCTGGAAGAGGGACTTTGGACAAGGGATGGAGGGACAGGACACAGGGAATGGGGTCCACTGCCAGAGGACAGGGATGGATGGGATACTGGGAATTAGGAATTGTTCCCTGTGAGGGCAGGCAGGCCCTGGCACAGGGTGCCCAGAGCAGCTGTGGCTGCCCCTGGATCCCTGGCAGTGCCCAAGGCCAGGCTGGACAGGGCTTGGAGCAGCCTGGGACGGTGGAAGGTGTCCCTGCCATGGCAGGGGTGGCACAGGATGAGCTTCAAGGTGCCTTCCACCCCAAACCATTCTGGATTCTATGAGAACACCTGTCAGACCAATCCAGTGCTGACATCCCAGTCTGTTCTGGGAGAAGTCTGTTCCTTTCCCAGGAATTCATCAAGTGGAAAGCTGTTCTATGAACACAAACACTCATGCACCCCACGCTGCAGTAATCTGAATTCCAGTTTCCCAGGGAAGTTTGACATTAGTTCCTAGCACACATCACCACTGAAATGTATCGTTCTTTGTTCCCTACATAATAAAAAATTAAACCAAGACTCTCAAATTACTAATTAGATGCCATTGCTTAAAGAAGTGTGCACAGAAGCAGTGGCCAAAATAAAGGAGTTCTAATTTTAATGAAAGGACAGCAGTGTACAACTGATATTTGACCCAGCAGGGAGTAGAAATTTCTTTTAGGAGAACAAAAGCACAGTTATAAAAAAAAAAACAAAACAGGTTTACAATCAAATGTTTTAAATCAGCAAGCTGGGATTCTTGACTTAAATACAATAAAAATCAGCAATAGATTTAAAAAACAGATTTAAAACCAGAAGTAGTTACATGAAATAACCATTTCCCCTCCTGGCAGACAAAGCTCCAGGATCCCCTTTGCCAAGAAAATGGGAAGTTTTAAGAGAAAATGAGTATTTAAAATAAATTACACCTATTGCAGCCCTTCCTCTTATAAAATACAATAATCCAAAATATTGTTTAAGGAAAACAATAAAAGGAAGGTAAAAACTACCTTAAATAGGATGGTAAATGGTAAAACCCAGCTCTCCCACCCTTCCCCACCAGGAATGCAGTCACACACAGGCTGGGGCTAAACACAGGAATACAACAGGAAAAATTAAACTGGGTGTAACAACAACAAACAGAATGGAAATGGGATCCATTCAGATCCTCCCACTGTCGAATTCCTTGCGTGATGACTGCTGGAATGGGCATAAATACAAAATGCAAAAGTCCAGAAGATAAAATACCTCGGTTCACTGCCACTCCACCTTTGTAGGACTGTGTAAGGCACTCGAGGAGCTCAGAGCATGATAAAAACAGCTTTTTCTTCAGCTCTCACCATTACTTTTGAGTGGCACCAATGCCAAACCCCAGGGCTACAAGGGCTTTTCTGCCACACAATCCATCCCTGCAAAATTTTTATCCAAGAAGCCTTGCAAGGGAAGTATCAATAATTCCTTTCCAGGGATATGGAAAACAAAAATCCAGACAGATCTTGCTCCAAGAACTCAGCTCCTGTGTCATGCACAGTCCATGTGGAGTCCCTGCTTTTGTCTTCCCCTGGCCCTGATGGCAAGGCATCTCTTCCCCTTAAACCTAAAAAAATACCTTGGCACACTGCAAAAGAGCTCATTTCCAAGAGAGAAAAACATAACTTTGCCTTTGACAAGTGCTTTTCAGACTGAAATATCCTCTTGAACAAGAGAATTTTCCATAGTGGAAAAGGTGTGAAAGCTCTCCAGCTTCTCCTTGCCAAGTTTTACTTGGTATAACCCAGGACTAACTTCCCAAGCACAGCAAATGGGAAGGTTTTGGGTTTTCCCAGTCCCACGGGGAGTTCTGCTGCTGAGGGATGAATAAAACAGGTCAACTCCACTGTGGAGCTGCAGCATTCCAGCAGCTCCATTCATAATTCATGGCTTTGACACATCTACTTGCTGTTTGGGAAAGATGAGCACAGACAAACATGACATGGGGAAGAGCTTTTTCCTTCTTTCACTCTCGTTTCCACTCTCCCAACAGAAAAAAAAAAAAAAAAAAAAA
>WEZZ01036550.1:150952-167174 GCA_013400585.1 Chloropsis cyanopogon
TAAAAAAAAAAAGGAATAGGCTGAAGAAGCAGAGTAGGGATTAATCCCAGAAGAATAAATGTATTGCTTCCTTGCAAGCCCCTGGCTGTGCAGAAGCACATGTGTATGCTCACAGAAAGTGAGTCTTACATATTATTGTTAAAAGTGAAACATGGTCATTTACCTTTGTAATTATCAGTTTGAAACTGCAGGGAAACGTCCCCGTGAAACATAAACAGCCAAGAGTGTTTGGATGGTTCAGAACTGAATGTTGGCAAACACAGAGAACTTCCTAAATCTGGTAAATGGAGAAAATTGACAGTGGGAAAGTGCTTAATTTATACAATCCCAGAACTGATGGGGTGGGAAGGGACCTTAAAGGTCACCCAATGCCACCCCCTGCCATGGCAGGGACACCTTCCAGCAGGTCAGGTTGTCCCAAGCCCTGTCCAGCCTGGCCTTGGGCACTGCCAGGGATCCAGGGGCAGCCACAGCTGCTCTGGGCACCCTGTGCCAGAGACTCAGCACGTTCATAGGGAAGGATTCCTTCCCAATATCCCATCCATCCCTGCCCTCTGGCAGTGGAAGCCATTCCCTGGGTCCTGTCCCTCCATGCCTTGTCCCCAGTCCCTCTCCAGCTCTCCTGGAGCCCCTTTAGGCTCTGAGCTCTCCCTGGAGCCTTCTCCTCTCCAGCTTGTCACCCCTCAGCACCCCCAAATCCTTGTCCCCAGGGCTCTCCAGGCACTCCCTGCCCAGCCTGGCTCTGTTTCTGCTGTGTTCATGCCAGGAGGGCTCCCTGTGCCCCGAGCAGGCACGGTGGCCATGAGCTCACGGTGACAAGCTGGGGTCATGTGGAACACTCCAGCATGTGGAGTGTCATGCGTTTAGTTTGTGTGCAATTAAGACCATTTCATTGTCTCATCAGGTTCCCTGTGATACCCAATTAAGTAATAACACAAGGAAAGTGCTCTTAATTAATGAGGAAAATGCTCTACAAGCTAGACACAGGTGTGTGTGGATCTCAAGCAGGGCCTGAAACAGTTGAACAGATCATTTAATCTTGATTAAAAAAATCCCCACTCAAATTTGTATCTAATTACCTCAATAGCAGGAATCTTTCTGATTTCTTCCAAGGGGGTTAAATTTCTTTGCAATATTCAACAATCAAGTGGTTTGTAAAAGACTCAAATTAAAACTGACACTTGGAGTGCAGGAGTGATCACAATTTACACATCGTTATTCTGGGATGGAACAAATGGGTTTAAACCATCTTTCCCCTTGCAATGTTTGTACAAAATCAGTCTCCTGTACTGATACTGAATGAGCACATTTGTGTTTATTCTTACAGCAGCTCTGCTCTTTGGGTTGAGCTAAATGAAAGCCCATCCCCACTGTTAGATTAGCCAGGGCAACACCTTTTAAAGAAAGGTACTGGGAAAAGGCAGAATATCGTACTAAAGTCTCGTCCTTACATGCTTCAGTGAACAGAATGGCAAAATTTAACTGCAAAAAACAACATTTCCCTCAAGTTCAGCAGTTTTGTATCCCAATTTCTTCAGCTAAGTAAAGTGGACGTGTGTCCTTCAATGCATTAAACACACAGGGCCATTTTACAGAACTGTATGGAGAATTGTGCCACTGGAGCTGGTGTGGACAGCTTTGCCAACCTTTATCTCCCATTTCCCACTGCCTGGTTTCAGTGACATTCCAACCTGAATCAGTTGGAATTATTCAAGCCACAGTTTTCTACCTTTGGTGAGAATCAAGTATGGAAACAAAGCCCTAAATTTTTAGGAGCAGGAATTGCAGGGAACATTATTTGCAGGGAGTGAGGCACGTGAAAATCTGCCCTTGACTTTCTTCCCAGATCCTCAGGCACAGTCACCTTCCCTGGGAGATCAGCCTTCCACCTCTTCAGCTCTTTTCCCCAGACAGCAGAAGAAACCAGCTTTCTAGAAACTCAAATCTTATTCACAGCACAATAAAAGTCTTTGATTTTGAAAAAATACTGTAAAAAAAATTTCAAAGGACCTATCCAGGCTACAGCAGCCTGTCCAAAATCTTCTACAGCAGATCCCTATGGGGAAAGGTTGATAAAGAGGACAGAGCTGTCAACCTGTACTTTCATAACCTCCCACCCTAGATTTTCATCACAAGGTTCTTCTCTAAGCTCTGCATTTCTTACTTGAGCTGCTCATTTCCAGCCCTTGAAAGTTTGGGTACAAAGGAGCCACGGAGACGATTTTTCCCCTTTGATCAATCACGTCCCACTGTTCAGCAAACAGGCTCCAAACCATTCATCTTGCTTATGTTATCCAAACGCTTCTAGGATCTCATCTTTCCTATCATTTATTTAGCGCCGAGTCCCTCGACAATACATCTGAGGTATTCTGAGATCACTTCAGACAGCAGTCAGGCCAGGAGTTCTGATGGAGGCAGAGCTGGCAGGGGTGAGGATGAGGTGCAGACAAAGGCTGATCAGTGCACGTGGCACTTCTTCTGGAAATGCCATGAGCAGTGTCCAGCTGTCCCTGGGGAAAGTCTGGCCTCAGGGAGCACCAGGGATCACCTGGAGCCAGCCAGGTACCACAAGACATCACCTGGAGCCAGAGGGTTTCAGCACCCATAGGGAGCAACGAGGGGGCAGCAAAGGGGGGAAAAAAAAAGCCAAAAAAGGCCAAAATTGGGAATTTTGGAGGGGACTTTGGGGCAGAATTCCTAAAAAAGCGCCTTGGGGAGTCGGGGAATTTGGGGGATTTTTTGGGGATTTTTGGGGATTTTTTTGGGGATTTTCTGGGGATCTTTTTGGGAATATTTTTGGATATTTTGGGGATTTTTTGGGGGATTTTTTGGGGGATTTTTTTAGGATATTTTGTGGATATTTTGAGGATTTTTTGAAGATATTTTTTTGGGATTTTTGGGGGATATCTGGGGCTTTGTCTTGCTGCTCAGAGCATTCTTGCTGCACCGTTTTACCTGGTGCTGACACACACTTGAAACTCCATTTTATACAGTCCTTTTCCCAGAGGTGAACCCTTGGGATGGGATCCATTTGGGGAGAAAGGGAGTTTATAGATGCTTTGCATACAGCAATTATAGCAGTGGTGCTCTGCATAAATCCCTGCCTTAACTGGTGCTGTGTGGAGACCCCCAGCACATCCTCACATCCCAACCAGCCCAGGTTAAAGTCTTTTTTAACCTTTTTAACCTTTAAATGTTAAAATCTTTTTAACCTTCACTCTCAGCAATCCAGTTGCACTCCCATATTCACCATGTGCTCCACAGCATTTTTGGGCTTGTCTCCAGCTCCAGTTAATTTGAGCTGTATCCCAAACCCTTCCCACTGTGCCAATCCTCCACAGAAACGTTCAGCTAGAAGGAGGTGGTGATTTTAACGTGAAGGTTGGCCCAATAAATAAAAACCAATGTTTCCATCAGCAAACTCCATCACCCCTCACACAGCCCCTGTGCCATGGCCGGGGGTTAACGGTGCCTGGTGCCATCCTGCAATTCTTTCTGCCTGGGAAAAAAATCTTGTTTTAAGTTTCATCCATTGAAATGTCACCCACAGCCAACCTAATCCTTGACAAGAACATGCCCTGCCTTGGTCTCTGTAGTTTTAAAGGAGAAGTGATCAGTTTTAGAGATGGGAAATGCTCCTTTCCTCAGATCATTCATCCCAAAAGCTGCTCACCTTCAAAGGGTTCTCCCTTTAAAACTCCCCGGATGCATGGGAGGGCACTCAGTGCCTGGAATTTTCTCTGGGATGCTCCTGCAGTCAGACTCTCCCTCTGACAAGCCAACCAGACTTAGCTCTGTGCTTCTCTGTGTGTGTTTTTTCTTGTCCTCAGACTATTTTTGCGTTTCTTCCATTCCCCTACAACTTATCCAGGAGCTATTTCAGGATGTTGAAATGGAAATCATACTCAGGAAAGTCACAAGCACCAAATACAGAAATGAAATCTGTTCTCTTCTAAATATTTTCTTGCTCATACATCTAAGAACTAAAAAAAAAAAAAAATTAAATTTAAAATTGCCTTTTTTTGCTACAGCATTGTTGCTGGTGTTTACACCCACCTGCTCTGTAATCCCTTTGAGCACCACTGCTCATAAAACAACTTTCTCAGAGCCCCTTTAGGCACTGGAAGGTGCTCTAAGATCTCCTTGGAGCCTTCTCCTCTCCCAGGCTCCCAAAATCCTGTTGCATCCACTGCTGGATCGTTGAAACCCTTCTAAAACCCATCCACTTGACCACAATAACTCACTTTTAATATGATTAATATAATATTTATTTGCTAACATCCTGCCAATGTTCTCCATCAGAGTATCACTTGGTACTAAAATGCCTCCCAGGTGACAATTTAAACAAAAGCTTCCCTGGATCCATCCCAGAGGTTTCAGCAGGGCACCAGGTCTGCAGGAGGGCAGGAGCAGGGTGAGCTGCTCTGCTTTGAGCTGCTTCATTGAAAACAGCAATTTCAGCACCCTCAACTCCATTTAATTTCCTAGTGATGACAAAAACTGGCAACCTATTTAGGCCTTATTAAGTTAAAATTAAGTTGATATTAACTTGGCTGTAAGTGGAAAGCAGATCTGCTCTAACAGGACTGAGTTCTTTAAGCACCCCTTTATTCACTGGGGTTTGGCTGCCCCTGGGTGTTCTTACATTTTTAAGAGATGTTTATTGTAGACAGGGCAGAACCTGAGTGGGTAAATTGAAACCAATAACCTTTGAAAAATGGATTTCCACAACTTTCCTGATCTATGGATTGAAAGCGACACAAGTTTTGAGAAACTAAATAGCCAAAAGTGAAAATCCACATAAGAACATAACCATGTCTTTAACCTCTAATGATGGCTTCTCACCCATTCTGTAAAGACTCTATTCAGAAATAAATCTCAGATAATCTGGGATGATGGACATGAAACAAAATCTTTTAATTTTCCACTTTATTTTAGCATGTGAGAACAAAATTGTGAGAGTTTGCTAATAATGTGTATTATGGACACAGTGCCAAGCAGGAATAAATTATCCCTGCGTAGAAGAATCCCTCTAAGAAGGAACACTGAAGGAAAGGCAATTTTTATGGATCAGCTCAATTTTCAAGGCGTTTTGGGAAACAAAACTGGCTTTAAAAATAATGCACCTACACACATTTTTCTTCTGAAATTAGAGTGACACAGTTATCTTGAAAAAACTCTTTTTAAAGGCTCCCAGCTCTCTAACTTCCCTGGGTTATCTGATAACACTCTGGCTTCACTTCCCAGCGTTAATTGGGTTCGTTCCTGCACTCCTGTGTGTTGCCTGCAAACACAAAAATGGACCAGAAACCATCAGGGTTAATTCTAATCAGTACCGAAATCTCGAGTGCTATTTGTGGCAGCAGTGGATTTTTATCTGCTCCCTGAGCATGAGGCACTCAGTAACACAAACACAGAAGGGAACTCAGGAACTGTGTCCCCACAGATTCAGGTGCTTTTTGGGCAGATTTGAAACACAGCCTCTGAATCCTCTGTGCAGAGTCTCTGTTTGCCCAATTTTGGTGGTTTTTTACTGCATCCAGCTACTTGAAACGAATGTGGAATGCCTTGGGGTTTTATAACCTCCCATGCTGCTGGTCCTTCCTACTGTTACTGCTCTGGCAGGAAACACGACTCCCAGAAAACTGCTCCAATTAAAACAGATTTCCGCTCTCCCTACCAGGAATAGACTCTGGATACTCCCCAGTAACTTTAAAATGGATACTCCCATTAAATTATTTCAGTATAAAAAGATTTGCAGGCAGTTCTGATATCCAACTAGGCGTCTTCATGAGAACACATCTCGAGTAAATTTAATATCTGGGGTTTTTTTCCCCTCCCTCTTTACTTAATGGTAATATCCCTAAAAGTACAACAGTTCCTGGGGTCTACCTTGAGGCAGGAAAGGAAACACTGCCCTGTTTTCTCCTCCCTCCATGTTCCATGTTCCTGGAACCCTGTCACGATCTCCAGAGAGCAGGCAGAAACCAAAAAAGCCAAAAAATAAGAGATTGTTTTACCCAGTGCTCTTCCCACTATATTTGGGTAAATATAAACACCCACAGAAAGCAAGAAATATTTAAAAATATCATAAAAAGGTAAAAATCATAGGAAGGTCAGGTAAAACCTAACCTAAACTGAAGACACAACTTCCTGCAGGAGGAAAACTCCATGATCCATAAGCCCCACGGCTTATCCTGATAGCCAGAAAATCCTGGTAACACCAAGAAAAACATATTCCAGAATCAACACACTCCCTGCCCCAGGAGAAAACTCTGCTGAGGTCCTTTCAGATCAAGATTGTCTACGGAGTAAAGCCCAGCTAATCCTGACTGCCAGCACAGTCCTGGGGAGAGAGGTCTGACACGGAGAGGAGATTCAAATCAAGATTTTCACAGGTCAAAGGCAGCAGCCTGAACTGCAAACCTGAGCGAGGCTGACACCAGGGCAGCCCCACAGCCCTGATGTCACACCAGAGACATTTCCATGTGGCAGGAGTCAAAGACTGTCTAAGATTTTAAATAAAGTTAAAGGGCACAAGGAAGGAGCCCAGCCACAGAGAGTCCCCAGCTGCAGCATCCTCCAGTGTTTCATTTATCTCTCTCAGCAAGTCCAGACATCACCAACCCTTTCTGCCCCATTCCAAATGGGAAACTGAGGCACTGCTTATGCAGTTTGGGAACTGGAGGGAAATTTGGGGCATGGAAAGAAGCAGATGCCAGCCTTCCACCACTGGATCATCGTTCATCCCCAGCAAATTACGAGCAAGGTTGGAGATTTGGGTTCTCTGGCAGGGAGATCTCCTCTGAATTAAGAAGTTCAGCAAGAGGCTGAAAATTCACCCCAAAAAAATCTCCACTGAAGGCAATTTTGTTATGTGGAATTTGGTTAAAGCCTGCAACTCTGGCCTCAAACAGAGGGAAAAAAGCTTCCCAAGGGCTGAACACAAACACAGAACGTCAGGCTTTGTGTCAGGAGAAGGGGAAATACACAAACTGCAGGGAAGGGGCTGGAACACACAAGTCAAGTGCCAGGAATGTCAGAGAAGAGCATCAGGAAAGCAGGAGAAAGTCAAGGACATCCAGGGAAACACCCAGGGTGAAAGTCACACTCAACTCTACGTGTGCATTTAGCGCCGGCAGGAAAAAAAGGAGCTTGGATTATGGAGGAAAATGGTTTCCTGCTGCTTTCTGCAGGCTGTGCTCAGAACAGCCAGCCTCTGCAAACGTGCTCTGAGGATCAGCACGGCAGCCTCCAAGAAATAGCTGGCTGCCATGGGTTTCCTCTTCCCACAGACCAGCACCAAAACTGGCTGATCACCCTGGCCACGAGAAGGAACTGCATCAGCTGGGGCCAAGCAGGTGAGGAAAGATCTCAGGGATCCTGGAAAAGAGCTCCAAGGGAAAGGTTTGGCAGTCTTCACACGGTGCCATGCCAGGCTTTTCCTTCCCACTGGCTGGAGGTGCCAAGAGAAGCCGAGGAGGAGCTGGTAGGAGCTGCCTCCCAAAGCTGCAGGAGTCTGCTTCCAAGCAGGACAGGGGCTTTGCTGAGCCTGGAGCTCAGGGAGAGGCAGAACTGCAAGCTGCAAATTCCTCTTGCCTCAAAATGCCTCAAAATGCCTCAAAATGCCAGTGCTGTTTGCTCCACACTGCATCCACAGGCTGGGGATCCCTGAGCTGAAAGATTCATCCACTACCAGATGCAAGGGAAGGCCCCAAAAAACTCGTGGAACTGAGCAAGGCTGCAGGACTGGTGAGAGAATATTTGGGTTTGAGTGGTGGAGCAGTACTGGAGGGAAGGGAGAGATCACAAATTGCAGAGCCAGCATCTTTCCAATTAGTGAGACACCTTCCCAGATGAAACTGCTGATGCATCCAGGAAAGGCACAAGCTGAGCACAGGGGAAGGACACTTAGAAGGGGAAATAAGGCACAAAGTCAGACAGGAGAGTTCACAAAAAAAAAAAAATAATAATTTTCTGTTGCTATGTATGGATGCAGGGAGTCTGGATAACAAGCGGGAACAAATGAAATCCTGGCCAGCAGGAAGAAAAAAAATGAGCATGTGACTGGACTTGAAAATTATTAGTCCCATGGTGTTTGGATATGAGAGGAAGAGATGGCTGCAATGTATCCCTAAAAACGAAGTGGGAAGGCTCACCTCTCTGCCAGTTACCACCACTGCAGGAAAACTGAATTTCCAGGGCAGAAACAGGGTGTGTTTTAATGGGTGAAGCCAGGAGGAGGCTCTGGGGAGCACCAAGACAGGTGGGTGAGCCCATACTGGGAAAAAAAACCCATGTGGGGTTACAGAGGAGACAGGAGGGATGCAAAATTCTCATGCAGCAAGTAATTCCAAGAGATTATCTTCCCAAAATCACAGGTGACAATTTGTAGCACCAAGTAACTGATTTGGGGCTCGTTACAAGCAATAAAGCTGCAGAAATCACTGGACTGGAAGCCTTGACAGTGGCAGAAAAAGAACGGGCTTGTATTTAAATATATCTCAGTTTAGTGATTCAATCAAGATTGCAAAATGTCTTGATTTCAATAATTGATTTCAACCTGCATGACATTTGTGCTTTTTAGTTATCATCTTAACGAAATATCAACATAATCACAGGCTCACAGAATCATTTGGGTTGGAAAAGACCTTTAAGATATTGAGTCCAACTGCGATGAAAATTGGCATCACTTGATTTTCCACAAATACAACGCAGCAGAGGAAGAACTAAGGACTTTGCATGTAGACGATCCACTAAGTTCCAAAGTGCTTTTGGGATCAAAAAGGAAACAGCCCCAGAGTGAAGTTTGAAAAAGCTTCTGGGGCAAATCAGAGATTGAACTCCCCTCACAATCAATGGGAAGACACCAGAGAGATGATTTAACAATTTACATCAAAGCAGTGACAGGATACAGCCAGAATGAGACCACGGGGATGGGTCAAGCCCAAACTGTGTCAAACCAAAGGAGCCTGGTGAAACCCAGCAAAGATGAGTGCAAGAGCAGAGTGCACTGTGCAGGTGGAGAAGCCCAGCTGGGCTGATGGACAGGAGAAAACAACCCCCAGGGGATATTGGATCACGAGTAAAATGTCAACAATACAACGAAATTGCCAAAAAATAAATAAAAATAAAAAAAAAAAAAAGGAAGGCAGCTCAGATTGTTTGAAGAGTGCCATGTGGAAACCAGCATTATTTTGTTTCATACAATGCTGACAAGGCCACGCGGTGCCAAGTCTGAGGAGAGAGAGGAGTAAACACACCAGAGTACAGAGGAAAGCTGAGGAAATAATAAAGAGATTTGGATACAAAATGATCCATAAGAACACAGCAAAGGACCGTGCCAGCCCAGGAAAACAAACTGGAGGAGGATGTGACACGCTCCCATCAGTGACAGCAGAAAGGAGGGGATGGGTTGTTCTGAACAGCAAAGCAGAGCATCTCCATCTCTCAGAGATCACAAAATCCAGCATGGCTGGGACTGGAAGGGAAATAAAGATCATCCCATTCCACCCCTGCCATGGCAGGGACACCTCCCACTGTCCCAGGGTGCTCCAAGCCCCATCCAGCCTGGCCTGGAAAATTTCCAGGGATCCAGGGGCACCCTGTGCCAGGGCCTGCCCACCCTGGCAGCCAAGAATTGCTTCCTAAAAGATCTAAGATATTGGAAAAGCTTTTAACCAAATTGGTTAAGCCTTCACTGCCAGCTTCCTGAGCAGGCTGGCACCTCTGAGACTGGAAGAGTTTAAGGAAAAATTGGAAATACATTTGTTAAGGATGCTCTAAGGACACTATAGGAGGAGAATGGACTAGGGACACTTTAGGGACACTCCAGGAGGTGAAAAGTCTCCCAAGGTCTCTACCAGCTCAGCATTCCAGTATGGAATGATGCCCCAGAAGCCCAGGATGTTTAACCACAGAGTCCTCCACTGTTTCAGAGACCCCAAGGGCTCATTTGCAATATTTTTCAGAACGCGGGAGAAAATTTGGAAGACAAACATTTCTAAGACAGCTACATCAGGAGAGGGCAAAATGACTCAAGTAAACACCAATCTGTTTGCCAGCCATGAGCTCTGGACAAAATAAGGGAAAACTGAATCAGATTGGATCTGGATTTAAAAAGAGCTGGAGCAAAATTAATGACAGGCAAGGCAATATTATGGAAAATCAGCCTTGTCAAGCAAAGCTGACTTCACCCTCAGAGGAGATCCACGGTGATAAAGGTAAGTGCTGCAATGTATCAGGCAATCTTTTGAGGATGACAGCCCAGTTAAAAAATTCCCACTGTAAAAAATTCCCACTGTATGTGTCAACAAAGCAGCCGAGCAGACTCGGAGCTGGCCGGGGGACAGATGACTAAAAGCAGCCACCGTGGAAAATCACCAGCAAAGTGAGCTGCAGTGGGGCTCTGCTGGGCTTCATCCAGAGCCCAGAACCATTCCAGGGCTCCACTGTAGACCTGGAATCCAGGGAACAAAACGGGAAAGCCAGAGCCCCTCAAACAGAGCCTGCCCAACGCTTCCCAGGCAACGCCGTGAGTTGGACTGGACCACAACCCAAGGCATTTGGCTGTGGAATTAAGAGTTCCCTCCAAAGGGAGAAGTTATTGGGTATCAGAGGACCTGCATTTGGACAATAATTGGCTTTTGGAAGCAGTAACTAGAAGCTAATTGGAATGACACCTGAAGGGATGAGGCAGCCACCACCTCCCTGGGCAATCAGCTGTGCCAGAGTTTTACACCCACACTGTAAAAACTTCTTCCTTCTCTCCATGCCCGGTTCTGCCACGCTTGGTGGAGATGTCCTCACTGCCAGGAATCACCCAGGAACCCACCCTGTCCCTGGCACCTGCTCCAGCAGCAGCACAGCTGCCCTGGAAGGCAAAACCACGTGGGCAAGATGCTCCTGGGCTGTTCCGCCAGGTTTGCTTTTCCAGGGGCTCAAATTCAAAGAGAGTCAGAAAATTCTTATACAAAGAAATATTTTCTTGAGCTCCCAAATCCGTATTAAAAGACTCAGCTATCCAAGAAAGTTCAGCAGCTGGGATTTGGATGGTAAAGGGAATGAACCCAGCTCTCCAATTGATTTCATTTTAAGGCTTGAAAACTTCTGTTGTGAGTGTAAGTCAAGTCAAGAGCAAACTGGAAAATATGTGGAATGCCATCACTTTGTAAAAGCCATTAAAGGTCTCATTAAGTGACCCCATACACAGAAAACTGAAGAAAATGATTTGTAGAATAAACTACTACAGAACCAAATGTTTACACAGGGACCTATTCCAAAGTAATTGCATTTTAAATGCTCACGAGCTTCCTACAAAATACTTTTCAGCAGGGAAAAGCCTCTAGAACCTGTCTGTCCATACAGGCATGGCAATTATCCTGGGTAAAATGTCATCAGGAACTGTAGTGAATGATCCTGCTTTGTCCATCAAAGCAGCAGGAGGAGGTGGAATCGTGGAGTTGGTAAGAGTGGAAAAGACCTCAAGGATGGTGGAGTCCCCCAGCAGTGCCAAGGCCAGCACTGCCCCATGTCCCCAAGTGCCACATCCACGTGGCTTTTCAATCCCTCCATGGATGGGACTCCACCCCTGCCCTGGGCAGCCCATGGCACCGTGGGGAGCCTTAGGACCTTGTTTAAAATAACCACAAAAATCCCCTTGTCCCTTAAAGAGCGAGTTATTAGCACCTGTAAATCCGTAAAGAACTGAATGGAAAATGGGGAAAAAGAGGACCATGCTCAAAACTTCTCACCAGCCTTCAGGATGTATTCCCCAAAGTCAGAATGGTAAAGCACACCTGTTAGCAAATTTAGGGAGCTGGGATCTAACAGCAGAGAAAGCAGAAGCTCAAGCACTGGGCTTTCATTTGTGGCAGATAAAGAGCCTGATGCCATAAAAGAGGCAAATCTTTTTTATGAAGTTCTACAGCAAATTAGAAGGAAAAACCCTGCGGACCCCGAGATGTTATGGTCTATTTTAACTTCTGCTGCAGTCTGCAATCTTTATCCATTTTATCAAAGAATTAGACATGCCTAGCAGGCATGATGGCATCTATTCTTTNTAGCGGGCTTGTTGGCATTTTTTTTTTTCTTTTTTTTTTTTTTTTTTTTGCCAGTTTAGTACTTTTCCTCTCATAAAATACTCTAAGCTTGTCTCCAATAATCCTCCCAAATCTCTAACCCTTGCTGAGACAAGGAAGGCAAAAACCATCAGCCTACAAATACACTTCAGCTTTAGCCTTCCTATTGAGAAAGTTATTGTAGCAAGGCCACGATAAACCCCAGTTTTCTGCTCTGACTTTTCATTTTTCCACTCTCATGACTGTTTCAGCCAAGGAGAGGAAGGGGAGACAGGGTAAAGCACGAGCAAATCCAAACCAGAGGAGGGGAATGGGGTTTTTTTCCAGCTTTTATAAATCCCGTGGTGATAATCTCCTCAATGGTTTGCTGGGGAGCATCAGCAGACCCACATTTTTTTCCTCACTTGAAATTCCTGTGCAGTGCTCATGGTTTTCAGCACATCCATAGTAAACAAAACCCAGAGGAGCTCTGGAAAAATTATCCAAGTCCCACTCACACTCTAAAAAATCTGTGCGTCTCTGTCATCATCAACAGAAGCTCCTTCCCTATGTGGCTCTTAAAAATAAAGAGTTTCCACGAATTTCAGGTCTGCAAATGCTGGATATGCCTTCAAAGCTGGATCTTTGCTGCCTGGGATCTTAATTTCAGGTCTGGGATTCCTGCCTCAGACACCCATGGCACACCTGTCCTCAGCAAAAGACAACCCTTGAAATTCCCAACTGTTGCTCTTTATTCAAGCTAAAAAATAAACATTAAATCCCACCCCAGGATTATTCACCTCACAAAGCACTGATAAATCAGAGCATGACATGAAATTCAGATCACAGACTTGTTTTTACATTGATTTCATTCTGTCTCTCTGCTCAGGTGGGCAAGGAGGAAGTGCAATTACATCCTTGCTTTATCCAAAAATCAGGTTTACACAAATTTTACTGGGAAAAAGTTCTTCCCTGTCAGGGTGGGGAGGCCCTGGCACGGGGTGCCCATCCCTGGATCCCTGGCAGTGCCCAAGGCCAGGCTGGATGGGGATTGGAGCAGCCTGGGACAGTGGAAGGTGTCCCTGCCATGGCAGGGCTGGCACTGGATGGGCTTTAAGGTCCCTCCCAACCCAAATCCTTCTGGGATTCCATGAATTTGCAGAAATAAACACAGCCCTGCCACTGACATTCTTCCCTGGCATTTAGGGATATCAATGTTTTTGACACAAAAATAGGAACAAAGTGATTCAGTTGAATGGAAGGAACAAGGTGACACAATTTAAACAGCTCTGGAGAACTGCGTCTGCCCAACTGGTACATGGAAATAATTCCTAAAAATTTATTCCTCCTTTTAAACAGTGACAGGTTAAGAACCAGTAATTTTTAATTCAGAGACTTAAAAGGCCATCAACAGGTAAAAAAAAGCAGACTGGGTTTTATTTCTTGCCACTGAAACACAAATCCTCATCCGTTCACTGAAGGGATGCACGGCACGAGAGTCCAGCAGCATCCAAAGGGAGCGAGGGCTTGGAGTTTGGAATCAGCCAAGAGGAAACACCACAGAGCACGCCAGGAGCCCTCTCCTAGTCAGTCATTTGGGATCAAACATGAGAACTGAGGGGTGTGAGGCAGCAGAACCGGGGACAGGAGCAGGGAGAGGAACGCCAGGACACGGAGAGGCTTTGGGAATGGCAGAGGAAACAGAGAGTACACGGAAAGGGAAACGGGGCCTCTGCAGGTCCCACAGAGGAAGAGATCAAAGCTGTGTTTCCCCTCTGGCAGCCCCGAGGAGCTCCTGGCTGGGAACACGCCGGGCCCTGAGCTGCCAGGCACACCTGGCTCCAGAGGCAGAGGGAATCCTGGCCACAGCTCTGCCAGCAGGTGACCCAGCAGGGAATGTCCCAGCTCCCTGCAAGCCCACACCCTGGAGAACCTCCCGAAGGCAGCATCCCACAGCCCTCCCTGATCCCGCCCGGAGTCTGCACGCCCTGCCCAAGCTGAGCTCTTGCAGGCAGAATTCAATTTAGCCCCGATTCAATTATCATTTTAATTAGGCTTGCAGCGCAGGTACTGAAGGCCTTTCCCAGAACTGCTGCTCCAAAGCATCCTCACTCTCCCAAGGAATGTTTTCAGCACCTCTCTGTTCTGTTATCCCCGTGTTATCCCCATTATCCCCGCGTGGTTTGTGGATGCTGGGGACCAGGAAAACTTGATTTATCAGATTCCAAAGCCCCCTGGTAGCTCACCTACTGCAATGCAGGCTCCCCGTGGAGTTTGACAGATGAGCTCAACCAGGAGCAGAGAGCACCTCCAGAAATGCTCTCCCTAAACGACTGCATCCCGGTTATTCCACAGAAATGTTTCTGCAATGGAGGTTTCTCACTCCAAGCGGTGTTTTCTGAACAAACTCCAAACACGTTTTGCTTCCCTTTGTTCCAGAGGATATATATATATATATGCCTGTCCAATAAAAGTGTGTCTTTGCTGACAGCCGGGAATTTTATCAGCTGAAGAATATACCCCCAAACCCCCCAGACCTGGACATGAACATCTGTAACGCTTATCCCACATTCCCTAAAATAAACCACGGGATCTGGGACAGAAAGATTCCTTCTAAAAAACGTCAACATTTGCTTTGGTAAATAAAAGCTTGGGATGCATCACAGGGTGAGTTGGTATTTGCAACTTACAGAACAAAAGTAGAACAGATTCAACACAAATTTAATGCAAAATACACAAAGCTGGCTGATACCTGTCCTTTTAATAACTATGTATGTATAACAAGACTAAATACACGGATCATAGATGTTGTTTGGGTTTGTTTTTTTTTTTCAAATAGACTAAACCATAAAGGTCAGGAGAATCCACGAAACAGTTAAAATTCAGAATCAGAAAGAACTGAAAAAAAAAAAAAGAAAATATGCATTTGGCCTCTTCATACTAATTTCCTTTTTCTTTACATTGCTCAACATCGCTCCTCAATTGGAGTTCTAATCAACAACCACTTCACAGCTCACATTTTATGAAATAATGCAGTTGATGCAATCAAGTGCAGCAAAATGTTTCCCTAAAGATGTTTCCATCATTCACATTCCTTTAAAAAACACACACACACACACACACAAAAAAAAAAGGCTCTGACTTCCTCCATCACTATTTAACAGCAAAAATAAACACACCACTGCATCTTAAATCATATTTTGATTAAAACAGAAATAGAATCTTTCTGGGGTTTCTTTCTGCTTAGCACAACATGTCTTTGTCCAGGAGAGGGGGAAAAAAATCCCCTCAACCTGCTCATTTTTCTGCACTTGACAATAATGAGCACCAAATAAATAAAACCCAGCCTATGGAAATAGACACCATAAACCCGAAAGCTCATCACGATGTGCAGCGGGGGGGGGGAAAATGCCCCCAAAACCCAAGCCGGTCCAAAACCTCCTTCTGCTAATGAATATTTATTTCATTTCCATACTTCCAGGCTCCTCTGCTTTCTCTAGAGGACTGAAACCGAGCTCCTTTTTGGGCATTATTCACCCACAATATCGCGATGGACTTGGCTGCCCTGAGCGCCACAATGCCAACAACAGAGCGTGCGAGCAATCAGCGCTAAAAAGACATTTAAAAAAGAAAATGGGGGGGGAAAAACAACCCACATTTTCATAAAAACGACCGGAACGCGCATTTCCATCCAGGCAGAGAACCCCAACACCGCCTGGCATTTCCCAACCCGGACGACCCCGCTCCCATCGCTGTGGATGCCGCGCTGACATCCCCCCGCTCCGCCAAGCCTTTTAACCATTTTATCCCCATTTTATCCACATTTTTAAAGCATTCCCCCCCCTCACAGGGCAGCGGGACGGAGCTGCCGGCTCAGCCCGGCCCTGGCCGCCGCACGGAGTTCCGCCGGCAGATTTTGGGGGGTTCGCCCATCCCTGGGGGGCACCCCCAGCCCGGGCATCCCATCCAGTGTTGGCAGGGATGGGGATGAGCCTGGGACAGCCCCGGAGGGGACACAGCCCTGCCCGGGGGGGACAGCAGAGCTGGGGGGCAACAGGCTGCGGGGGGAGCGGGGACAGCCGGCTGCCATGGGGGGGACACGGGGACACCCCCGGGGCTCTGCGGGAGCGGGGACACACGGCAGAGACACGGGAGAACGGGGG
>WEZZ01036550.1:177313-225072 GCA_013400585.1 Chloropsis cyanopogon
GTTTTCATCACTATTTGGAAATAAAAAGCCTGAATGTGAAGCCCTCAGTGGCTTGAGGCAAACTGCCCTTTTTGGCACTGTTCCACTTCTATTTATTTCTAAAAGAAATTAGAAATTCAATTTAAAAATAATTTTATTTTTAAACAAATTGATTTTTTTTGAATAATTTTTTTTAAATTAGTAGTGGCAAATGTTCAGCTGAACTTGGATATAGAGGGAAACTGTTCAGCTGTGGCCAAGCAGAGCTTCATCAACTGAGCTTGACCTCATCTGAGTGAAAATTCATCCATTATGTGCTCTCCCCCCACATTCAGGTGTCATTTTCCTGCCTGCCCTTGTTTTAGCCAGGGCCATTCCCAGGGACTGCCCTGTGGTGTTGGGTATCTCCCAGCCCATTCCCAATCCCAACTGTTAGCATCATTTAATAGGGAATTAAAGAACAGTGCTGGCCCCATGGCCACACCCAGGTCCCCGTGGGGAGGAAGGGGACAATTCCCACCCCTCCAGCGCCCCCCAACAAGGATGACTCTGTTTTGTTTGCAGTGCCTGGAAGATGGCCGTGCTGGAGGCTAAATCCACCCCGGTGAGGCTCTGTCCCCCGAGCAGGGACACCGTCCTGGCACAGATTTGGGATTCAGGATCTGGGCAGGGAGAGGTTACCCCAACGCTGAGCCTGGGGGGCTCCCCAGCACCCACTGTGCAGCCTCAGGGCACAGTCAAGTGCCTGGAGCCGCAGGGCAGAAGGTGGGGAGGGCTTGGATGCCACCACTGATGGCAGGTGACAGAGCCACGGGGACCAGGGACCCATGGACTGGGGGAGGGTGACAGGGACACTGGTAAGGAGACAAGGACACTGTTAAGGTGACATCATTAAGGGGAATGGGGCAGAGTTGATGTGGTGGGACACGGTTAAGGTGACAAGGACACACAGGGTGACAGGGACAGTTAGAGGCAATAGGAGCAGAGCTGGGGTGGCAGGGACACTGTTAAGGGGAATGGGGCAGAGTTGATGTGGTGGGACACGGTTAAGGTGACAAGGACACACAGGGTGACAGGGACAGTTAGAGGCAATAGGAGCAGAGTTGGGGTGGCAGGGACACTGTTAAGGGGAATGGGGGCAGAGTTGAGGTGACAGGGACACAGCTAAGATGACAGAGACATGGGTAAGGTGACAGGGACGATGTTAAGATTACAGGGACACAGTTAAGGGGAATGGGGACACAGTTAAGGTGCCAGGGACACTGTTAAGGTGCCAGGGACACTGTTAAGGTGCCAGGGACACTGTTAAGGTAACAGGGACACTGTTAAGGTGACAGGAACAGGTGAAGGGAATATGGGAGCAGAGTTAAGGTAACAGGGACGGAGTTAAGGTGCCAGGGACACTGTTAAGGTGGCAGGGACACAGTTAAGGTGGCAGGGACACTGTTAAGGTGCCAGGGGCACTGCTAAGGTGCCAGGGGCACTGTTAAGGTAACAGGGACGGAGTTAAGGTGCCAGGGACACTGTTAAGGTGCCAGGGATACTGTTAAGGTGGCAGGGACACAGTTAAGGTGGCAGGGACACAGTTAAGGTGGCAGGGACACTGTTAAGGTAATAGAGACACAGCTAAGGTGCCAGGGACACTGTAAAAGTGACAAGGACGGGGCAGAGTCAGGGTGACCTGAGCACAGGCTGCCCCCAGCCCTTGGGGACCCCCAAAGGACCCATGGCCCCGTCCCCCAAGGACCCTGACCCCCAGACTCCTGCTGCAGGTGCACGTGTACGACCCCTACGACGACGACTACTACCAGACGGTGCCCCTGGACTCGCACCAGGCCGCCTACATCAGCTCCGGCCACTACGGCCACCAGTACGGAGGTGGGTGGCCCGGTGGCCCTGGGGGGGTGCCCGAGGCCGTGCCCGCCCCCCTGACAGCCCTTTTTTCCTGGCAGCTCCCGGGGTGACCCACGTCATCGTGCGCGAGGATCCCTACCGCGTCTCCGGGGACCAGATGGCGCTGGGGCTGCTGGCCGGGGCCGCCACCGGCGCCGCCCTGGGCTCCTTCATGTGGATGCCCTGCTGGTTTTAGTGGCCACCGAGCTGGGCCACCGCCCCACTTTGCTCCCCAGCCCTGGCTTGGAACCTGCCCTGAGCCCCCCTCAGCCTCCCTGGGGACAGAGTCCCACACACGCCCTGCTCCGGGCCCCAGCTTCTGCATTAAATAACGCCCAAGTGCTTCAGAGCACCCCAAACCCGCCCCAGGACCCCACAGCGCCCCATTCCCATCGGCAAAGGGCCCCAGGAGCTGCCGGGGCCGTCGGCAGAGCTTCCCCATCCCAGATCTCCACAGGGAGCTGGCTGCAGAAATTCCGGGTTTGGGAGCAAGGGGGACTTACTTCATTTGGGGGGAAGTGGCTGGATCTTTTTTGGCTGGGTGAACCCCAGAACGCAGAGGCTTTTTAAGGGGTTTTTTGGGAGAGGCTCCAGCACCAGAGGGCACCACAGGGATGCTCAAGAGTTGGGTAAAAGATTAAGGAGGATGAAAACCCTTGCAGGATTTCCACCCCTTTCCAACTTGCACCTGTCCCCAGGGCCTGGCCAAGTTGGAGAAATGGTGCAAAACCGTCAGGAACTGGAGTTAAACCCTCGGGAATCAGGCTGAGAAGAGTCCAGGGAATATCCCAACCTCTCCAGCCAAGTGGGAGGGACACACAGCATCCTCAGTTTCACCCTGATTTTGGGAGGGACAGAAGGGCAGCTCTCCTTTCTGGCAGCCAAGCCGGGATCTTCAAGCGGGGATTTGGGATTGAGGGGGACACACGGCCAGGCCAGGGGACAAGCAGCAGCTCAGGGTTTTGGTTGGGCGATGAGAGAGCTGAGGAACAGCTGCCAAGTGTCACCCCCAGAGCCAGGATGGTATCCTGGAACCACGACTGACGTTGAGTTTAGGAATTACAAACCCCACAGCTGGACAGAGAACCAGCAGTGACACCAGCACCCCAGCCTGCTCCTGCCTTCAGAGCCCTGGGTCAGCTCATCCCTGAGCCCACTGGGGACTGGGAGATCCCAACACACCATCCCCATCCTCTCCTGCATTCCCTGCCTCCCTCCTGCTGCACACCCGCTCCCGGAAAGAGGAAAAAAAATACAGAAAAACCTCTTTGATGTCTAATAAAGGCAGCAAAAAACCAGCCCTGGCCTGAGGGTGAGTGAGGGTGAGGAGGGAACACTCAGCCTCGGCCGCCTCGGGGGTGAGAAGGATTGTGTGCCCCTGGGGAGCTGCCCAGGGCTGTCACCAGCTCCCCTTTCCCTCCCTGCCTTTCCAACCTGAGCTCTGGGGTCACACCTCCAGCCTCTGGGTGTGGCACAGTGGTCCCAAAGAGACACAGAAGGGACAAAGCACCCCAAAAATCCTGCTCCTGTCTGGGGGAACCACCACCGTGTGCTGGCAGAGCAGCTCCTTCCTTTGCAGCACGGATTCATGGGATTCAAAATCCCCGTGTGCTGGGCTGATCCCCCAGCCCGGGCAGCAGGAAGGGGGGATTGTGTCCCTGAGCTCAGGTGAGAGCCCGGCTGCAGAGCTGCCCCAGCCCTGGGGACACAGCAGCAGCACCTGGAGCTGCTGCGGAGAGCCCAGAGGAGGGCACAGAGCTGCTCCAGGGCTGGAGCCAGGCTGGGAGAGCTGGGGGTGCTCACCTGGAGAGGAGAAGGCTCCAGGGAGAGCTCAGAGCCCTTGCAGGGCCTGAAGGGGCTCCAGGAGAGCTGGAGAGGGACTGGGGACAAGGGATGGACACGGGGAATGGCTTCCACTGCCAGAGGGCAGGGATGGATGGGATATTGGGAAGCTTTTCTGGGCAGCCTGTGCCAGGGCCTCACCACCCTCACAGGGAAGAATTTTACTCCAGTATCTAATTCACCAATCCAATATCCATTTTATGGTTCACTGGCCAGGGTGCATAATCCCAGGTGAGACACACTGGGAGATGGAAAGATCTGGAAACTTGTTACCAATAGCAGCATGACCCAGGCACTGTCCATCCTTCCCATGCCACGTCCAGCTGCTGGCCTGCAGAAGCTCCTTTTCCCGAGCTCAGACACCCATGCTGCTCATCCCTGCAGTACCTGAGGATCCTGGCAGTGTTCCTGCTGTGCTGGTCTCCCCCAGGCACAGGGACACGGAGCAATCCAGGCAAGGGCAGCGCTGGAGCAGCTCCTGCCTCCAGCAGCCATCCCCGGGGTCTTCACGCTGCCGCTGGGAGCAGCTGGTGCCAGGCAGGCCCTGCACTAGGGAGCTGAATGAAGGAGCAATTAACATGATAAAAATAATTTTGGGAGCACAAACAGTAGATCCACAGCCCGCAGAAGTACCTGGCTTGGTCTGCTCCACTCAGGAGGGGCTTCCCAGGAGCTCGTGGTGCCAGCTGAGAGTGGAGCTGGGTAGGAGCAGAGGGACATGGGGTGCTGAGGGATCAGGGCTGGCCTGCTCCATCCCAGCTCCCATCCAGGCTCGCAGCTCCTCTCTCCCAGCAGGGAGAGCTGCTGAAGCTCCAAACATGGAGCAAAGCTCGGAACAACTCCAAAACCCCTTGGAAAACCGGGATCCGCAGTAAGGAGCAGGCACCAGGCATTAGTGCCCATCATGCCCACAGAGTGCCTGGAAAACGAATCCCACAATATCCCATGGCACAGGAACCAGCTGGGGGCCACCTGACCCTCGCTGGGATCCAAACCCGCTTGTCTGGAAATGAAGCAGCTCAGGAAATGTCAGGATCAATCCTCCCCTGCCCAGGCTGAGATAAATGCAGGAAAGGCCAGTGCCAAACCACCAGTGCTGGGAGCGCGGATAAATCCCATTTTCTCCCTCCCCTGCCCTGCACCCGGGGAGCCACGGGCTGTGGGAGAGACACTTCAGTGCTTTAATTAGCAATAGCGTTAATCAAGCCTTTAATAACACCCTCGTTCCAGACGTGCTCTCCGGGTGGCCGACAGCGAGCGCTCCAAATGGCTTTAATTTATACCCAAACCCTGGGAAACAGGTGGCAAGCCTGGAAAATTCCATTTGGGAACAGCAGCCCTCCCTCGCAGCCCGGCAGGGCAGAGCTGTGGGGCAGCATCAGCACCCAGCCCTTCCCTAGCCCTCATCCTCCCGGCAAGGGCAGAGCTGCAATTCCACGGGAGTTTCATTCCCGACACGCCCGAGCCTTTCCAGCACTCAGCTCCATTCTGCTCCTACAAGAGCATCCGAAATATTTTACAAAAAGCCGCGTTTGACTTCACCACGCGCTCGGACCAGGGCGGGGAAGGGGAAAAAATGGTTAAAGAGGAGGGGAAATAAAATCGGTATTTTTGCCAATTGATGAAAAATCCCTCAAACTGATGACAAAACGATTGCAGTGGTGAAACCCCAAGCCCAGCGAGCCTGGAAAGGCCGGCTCGGGCAGCGGGAGAGCAGCAGAGGAGGAGGAGGAGGAGGAGGCAGCACAGATGGGAGGAGAGGCTGCTGGCAGGTCCGGGTGCTCGCAGCTGCCGGCAGCCTGTGCCGCAGCCTGCCCGCCCCATTTATCTTCCTCGGAGCTGGGACATGCCCAGCATGGAAAGAGGTGCGGCTGCAGCAGGTAGGGAGAGCCCTTGCGCTTCGGATTGCCGAGGGTTCGGGCGCCGGAGGCAGAACTGCGGCGGGAGAGCGCTCGGCTGCCGCAGCAGCTCTGCAGATGCTGCCAGGTGAATGCTGTGGCTCCTCCAGCCCGGAAAAATCGGGGCTGATCCCACCAGCGACCATCAGCACCCTCCAGCCCGAGGCAGATAGTCCCTGTTGGATTTTGGAGCTGGGCTGGAGAGGGAGCTGGACCCGCTGGAGCAGCGAGGGGCCAGGAGCACCCTCCCATCCCCTGCTCCACCATAGCCCCGGCCCTGCAGTTCAATCCAGACCCCTGGGAATTGAACACCAGCGGGAGGTGAGAGTCCCGAGGCTCCCAGGGCAGCAGCCAGGAGCAATGCAGGAGGTGAAGGTGGAGTTTCCAGAGGCTCCCACCCAGGGCAGCAGCTGGAGGTGCCAGCCACAAGGAATGGAAGCTCCCCCCGGTGACAGAAACCTCCAGGAACTCGTCCCCCCCACAGGACTGTTCCCATATCCCAAATTCCAGCACATCTCCTCCACTACGTTCCAGTTGATGCCCAATTTATTCATGGTCCTTTTAACAGCGAAGAGCTTGACCAAGAGACCGAGGTTTGGGCACACACCAAATCCAGGTCATTCCCCTTCTCTACTGGCCAGGTTGGCCTTGGAGCAACCTGGGCCAGTGGAAGGTGTCCCTGCCCTTGGCAGTGGGTGGGTAAGGTCCCTTCCAACCCAACCGTGCTGTGATTCCAGGATCCTCCCCTTCAGGAGAGCCAAGGGTAACTCACCACAGAGCATCTGCTACTCACCTCCCCGGCTGCCATCACATTCCCCTCCTCCTCAGGGAAGCTGGGCTCGGAGCACCCAGGGTGTCCCAGGGCAGCTGAGGCAGTGCTGAGGCCGCACAAGGTGCCTTGGGGAAGGGAGCAGAGGAAGCAGCTGGAAGGAGCAGGAGGGGAGCAGAAAGGTTGGGCTCCGTCCCCGGCATCGCTCCTGGGGCGCTGGAAACAATGGCAGAGACACCGCAGCAACAGCAAACACACCCCTGCACTCCTCCCCACTGACACAGAGCCCCCCAAAACCCTCCCTGCCCAAAAAAAGCCTCCTGCAGCACTTCAGCCCCCCTGTGAGGAGCTGCAGCTCCCGCCTGCGCTGCGCTGGACGTGCTGAGAGAAGAGACCCAGAGCTTTCCAATGAGACAGGTATTTATTTAGTTCAAGCACTAAGGATTTGTTCTCTTGTTGTTGTTGGTTCATATTATCAAACAGAGCTGAGGTACCAGTGACATTCCAACATGAAGAAAAGGAACCTTTTTTTTTCCCCTTACACAATTTCTTCAACTACTTTTATCAAGACAAAACGTGAGGCATGGAATAGCTGCATGATGGACTGTACAACGAGCAAGCCAGAGCAGGGAGGAGAAAAGAAACAGAGCCGAGACCTTCACTCAAAAGAATCACACAAAAATCAGCATTAAGAACATCTGTTCCCACGGTTCCACTGGCCACGCCCACGGGGTGAAAGAAAATCAAAATCTAAAACCTGACAGACGGATGGTGCAAAAAAATTAAAAAAAAGAAATTATTAATATAAAGACCACGTTGCTCACCTGGGAATGTGCTTTCTCTGGAGAGCTGGGACGAGGGCAGGGCTGTGGCCACGTTAAGCTGAGGCTATCAGCAAGGAAAAAAAGCTAAAATACCTGGCTGTGCTGAGCAGCCCCAGGGATCTCATCCGCGCTCCTGCAGCCCCCGGCCGTGCTGAACACAGAGCTGTGGGAACGCTGCTCTCCACACCTTTGTTTCCAGCCAGTTTCTGGACAAACCTGCTCTCAGCTCTTCCAGGAAAAGCATCCAGGCTGCTGGTCCACCACAGCCCGTGTGGGCTAAGCCAGCTCCTTAAATCCAGTGCTTAAAGCTTGGGACTGTGGGAAGCAGAGGGGGCTGGTTCTATCAGAAGCAAGGAAAAAAAAAAAGGATGTGCTTGTGGGGAACAGCCAAATGAGGACCAACAGAAGCTGCACGGAGAACCAAAGGAGAAAAAAGCAAACCAAAGCAAAGGAAGAAGCAGCAGGATGAAGCATTTCAGCACGGTTAAGAACAGTACAACAAAGGAAAAGCAGCCAGGTTTCCTTCCCCCAGAGAGTTTCTTTTAAATAAAGAATGATCCTTTGTCACATATCATTGATGTTTATTTCAAGACATGCCACGTCAAAAAAATTCGCCTTTAATATTGCATTAGAAAAGCACTTTTACATCTCGTTCTGCCTTTAAGTTATTGTTGTGCAGAGTTGCTAGAAACCCAGGGCAGGGCATGAGCCTGGCATTCACCTCAGGAATGAAGAATTCCAACTCTTTTATGCCCGCTTCCTGGGGAAAGTGGTGGTGAGGACGATTCCCTTCCTCTCCCCCAGGTGGTTATTTTAGATGGTAGAGAGAGGGGCAGAAGAGAACCAAGGAGGAGCCTGAATATTCCCTTGCAATTGTCCATTTAATTCGCAATCGCAACACAGACTCGAGAATTCCTTCCTGCACTGTAACTCGGCCAGAGTCGCCCAGCAAACAATGTATTTACAATTGTGTTTATTAACTTACACAGCAACTTCACAATGACTAGTAAAGATTAAAAGGGTGCACTTCTAGTGTGTTTCATTCCGTGTTTCTCGGGTAGCTACATCTCGCAACATCAGCAAAGCTCTACACAGATTCCTCAGCCAAAGGAAAACAACAAAATCAGCACTGGAAAGAGTAAAAAAAAATTAAAGCTGAGAAATAAATACCAAAGAAAAAAGGGTTAATTGTGAGCCTAATTCCCATAGAAAACTAAATTACTAATTGTTTAACCAAACTATACAGCTCTAGAGAACCAAACTAAACCAACTTGGAAGACCGAACATAAAAAAAAAAAAAAAAAAAAGCTAAAAAATAAAGGCATAAATCTGCATAATCAGAAGTTGGTTTCCATCCTACTCAAGTCCCTCCCTTTCCATCTAAGATGTCTCAACTAGGATTCTGTAGGATCAAAGTAAACACCCCTTCCCCACCGACCTATGCCCACGCTCTGGAAAAGCGGGTGCCATTCCCCCTCTGCTGGGGCAGCCAGCTGCTCTTCCCTCTTTCTCCCAAATTTCCAAGGTTTCAATCGGCTTTGGCAGCTTTTAGTGCCAGTCCTGATTTCGGTATTTCCCCTAAAAAAACAAAGAAGCAAAATGCTTTCTCTTCCAAACAGCTGAACTGCTACGTTCCCATCTCTCAGGCAGTAATAATTCACTTCATTGGTGTTCTACTTAAAAAGGAATAAAAAAAAAATTGCTCTGAAAACTCATTTTGCACTCGAAACATTATTTCCCTGTTTCCTGCAAGTGTTTTGCTAATGCACATCCACCCTTTCCTTCCCCCCCAAATCCTCCAGAAGCCACTCATCCCAAAGAGCCCGTCCGTGTTTCCCAAAAATGCTTCCTTGGAAATGTGTCCCCGCTGCCTGGGCGAGAATTCCCAGCTCCAGCAGCATCACACCCTGCTCAGGCCAGGCTGCCTCTGGACGCCAGGCAGACTCGCAATTAAGAGCTTGGGGTTAATTTGTGTTTAATTACCCAGGAGAAGCCTTTAACCCTCGGCATCTCGCCTCCCCCCGTGATTCCGCCTGCTGTCTACGCATTCCCGGTTTCTGAGAGAAATTCCAATGGGTCAGATTTGCAAGCCTTCTTCTGCACATACATCTCGTCTAGGTCCAATGCCAAACTTACTCAGTTGCCATCATTTCAAAGTGCAATACCATAACATATTAAAAAAGGAACAAATATTAAGAAATTGTACCTATTTTTTTTTTTTGTTTGTTTGGAATTTTTTTTTTCCCGCTTTTGTTTTTTTTTAAAGTTATACCTAGAATATGGTGGAATATTTTGGCTTTTTTTTTTTTTTCTTATAAATAATGAAGACACTGACAATTTGTTGGTGTGTGTGTGTGTGTGTGTGTGGGGTGTGCTTGTGAAGCTAAAGATCATCTCCACGAGACAGCCAGCGATGATGAACTGCGATACGTTATTACGGAAAGGGGAAGGTTCAAGCCAATATTCACACTGCAGTCAATGAAGAGGACAGGGAGGGAAAGCAGTGATGTTCTGGAGAAAGGTGGAAGCCACATGGTATTAGCAGGAACAGCCTCCTTCACTGACAGGCTGCTCTTGAGGCTTTTCCAGTTTTATGTCAATCACTGGGAGGAGGAAGTTAAGGCAAACAGATCTCCAGATTTCCCTACCAAGAGCAGGATTTTGAATGGCATCTCCAGTGGTTCCTGCAGAAATACTGGGAAAGACCAGCTCCAAACCAAAGGTTTCTCACCTGCCCCTCCTGCCCTGGCACTGGCACATTAAATTTGCAGCAGAAACAATGTCAGACCCCAATGTCTGTCTCTAACCAGTGTGCTCTTCCCAGCAATCCTACTGACCTCTTGCTGTGGGAGTTGCAGGTGCACGGATACACTGAAGGGTCTCATCACCACTTCTGCAGAACCACAGAATCATCCAGGTTGGAAGAGCCTGCTGAGACCTTCAAGCCCACCTGCTCCCCCAGCCCTGCCAAGGCCACCAGGATTTCATGTCCCCAAGTGCCACATCCACAGCTTTAAATGTCTTTGGGAATGGGGGCTCCACCACTCCCTGCCTACCCCCAGAGCTCCATCTGTGCCACCCTGACCTCCTCCCCAATCCTGGCTCAGTGAAACCTCTCTGCTCCCCCCAGCAGCCAGCAAAGCCCTGCCAGCAGCCTGAGTTCCCCCTTCCAGTGACAGCTGCTGTCCCACAAGGTCACTGCAGAGCTGGCTGCTCAGAACCTGCCTGTGGCTCCCTCTGCAGCGCTGGAATTCCCAGCGGATGCCCTACAGCTACAGCCTCACGGAGCCTTCCCCAGGAGCAGCTCTGAATGCTAATCCCAGCTCAGAGCTGTGCACCACAAGCCTCCCCTTATCAGAGAACACAGAGGCAAAGAGATCACACGGCTGGCTCTTCCAACTTATTTCCTTAGGGGCTTGAAGTTGCTTTTTGAAGAGGTTTGGAGAAAATAAACATGGAAATGGAAATTAAAGACTGGCAATTCATCTCCAATGTTTGGTCCGTTTGGCTGATTTAAAGCTTAAAGTGTGTTTAGGTTGGAGATGCTTGACATGAGCCTTCCCAGCTTCATCTCAGAGCATGAATGGGTCAAGATCCTTGAACCCTCCACGTTTTGCAGAAGTGTCCTTGTCAATCCTAATGCAGCTGCCTGGGAGGATCCTATCCATCCCTGTTATCTGCAGGCTGCAGGAAGCCCAACTCCCAGTGCCCTAAACCCATTTAGAGACTGCTGATCAAACTCCCTGCCACAGCCCCTGCCTGTGCACTCTACCTCCCCCATTAATAAAGATTGTTGCTCATTAACCTTTTGGGGACCTGCATAATGAAATATTTCTGATCCCTCAAGTCCCTACCACACAAAGCTCGTGCCTCAGCAGCTGCAGTCCCCAGCTTCCCAAACCCTTCTTTTCCCCATGCATCAGATGCCCTAATGGAATTTCAGTGCCAGGTTTGTCTCCCACAGTTCCTGGGACCTCCTTCCTCCAAGGCACAGTTTCTCCTCTATTTACCAGCTCCATGATCCCTGCTGAAAATAAAACCAACAGTCCTGGAAAAGCTGCTATTCCAAGCATACTCACCTGGCCAGGTCGGTGATTCCGGTGTAGCCATGCTGCTTTTCAAGCCTTTTCCACCCCTCATGCCCCCTGCTTCCCCTTGGCTGAGACTGATCCCATCAGCTGAGCGTTCCCCCTCCCACCACCGAGATCTGCCTGGGGTCCAGGCTGTGACAGGCTGCCCTGGGAGGTTATGGGATCTCCATCCTTGGACATATCCCAAGTTTCCCTGAATGTCACCTGGAGAAACTGGCTCGGTGTGGGAGTCAGCCTTGCTTTGAGCAGGAGGCTCAGAGAAGGGGCCTTCAGAGGTCCCCTCGAGGACAGTTTGGTTTTGGATTCTGTCAGTCAGGTCTGCAAGAACCACAGGGGGGTTTGTTCACACCTCCTTGCAGCTGTTTGCTCCCACCTTCCACACATTCAAGAAAATCAAGAATCCAAGCAAAAAATCCTTTTGGATCACCATTCCCTCCCCTGCTGCCTCCACCCTCAGCACCCCTTCCAACCCAGCAATCCTCCTTCCTCAGCTCGAGGGTTACTTGCCCCTATTCCCCCTCTTTTTGGGATGTCCACGAGCTGATCAGAGGGTTTTCCTGGTGCAGGGTAAGGCCTGGCACAGGCACAGAAAGGATACTGTCTTCTCTACTTTTGTCTTGTGTGCTTTCCATCCCAGGCAAGGCAGCTGCCACACGTCGGAAAAGCTGCAAGGAACCACACAGGGAAGAGATGGAAACAGCGGGGATGAGACAGTTCAAACAATGATTCGACACATCCCCCAGCACTATTTACACTGCTCAGCCCCTAAATCCTGACACCAAATATAACCTTTATTCCTACAAAAGGGCAAAGCACAGCTCTTGTCAGTGGAGATCGGAGAGCTGCGAGCAGCAAACCTCCTGCACCTCCTCTGCAAATAGGATTTGTGGGATCCAGCATCCCACCCCACACCTGCCATGGATGTCCACAGATCCCGACAACCTCCCCAGGGCAGGTGGGAATTAGATTTTTGCACTTCCCCAGAGGATTACAGAGGAGCAGGGACATGTTGATGAAGGCAAACACACCATGCAGGAGCCTGTCACAGCATCAGCTGAGCTGACACACGTGGAGGAGTGTCAAAAAATGGGATGTATGGAAAGGAAAGGAAAGGAAAGGAAAGGAAAGGAAAGGAAAGGAAAGGAAAGGAAAGGAAAGGAAAGGAAAGGAAAGGAAAGGAAAGGAAAGGAAAGGAAAGGAAAGGAAAGGAATAGGATGTATGGAAAGGATTTCTCCCAAGCCTCCCCTATCTGTGGCTCAGCTCCTATGAAACACAAAGGAACACACCCAAACCTAATCCTCATCTTTTGGCGTCCGCTCCATGGTTTTCCTATGTCCACATTCATGGCATAAAGCACAGAACAAATGCATCCAAAGCCTCTCACTTGAACACCACCTCCAGTTTCCCAGCGAGGCCTGAGCTCCAAACTCTCCTCACGGTTTTACTCTGCTTGAAGGAGGCCAGATGGAACGGGACCGACTCCCTCTGCTGCATTCCCTACCTTTGTCCCTGAGGTTCAGACCTGTAATTCCCACCACAGGGCTTCTCCTCGGCCCTCTGGGTGAGGACCCTGCAGATAAAGCAGGGGAAGTGCCCTGAACTGAGCTGCCTGTCCCCCCTGCACGGGATGCTCTCCCTCCACCACGAGCTCCCCGCGTGTCCCCGGCTGGCGCGCTGCGGCTCTGACGTCAGCCCTGGCTGTGCCATTGCTGTCCTGCCTCTCCTCAAATGACACAAAGCTAAACCACTTATTCCCAGTGACCCACTTTCCACAGAAAACCCAGCCAAGCCACTGCCAGCCTGTTTACATCAGGAATGTGGGAACCCGACCAGCCCCGCGGGTCCCTGCCCAAGGGCTTTCCCCACCTGGGCTCCCAGTGTCCCAGGGATGCTGGAGGGACAATTAACACGACTTTGTTGGCTTGACAGCCCCTAAGCTCACCATGAGCAAGCCCCCAGGTCTGTCTGGCATCTCTCTTGGCAGGAATCTGGCACACACTGGAATCTGAGCCAAGGACAGGGGGCTGAGAAGTCGGGATTGATGTAACTCCCTAATTTCAGCCAACAGTTCCAAAGTAAAAAAGCTCAGCACACCCTCCTCCGTGTTCCTGTGAACCTTTGCCATTAACCTGGACCTTCCAGCCTCCCTGAAAACCTCTGGGAAATCCTCACAGGCCAACCAGAAAGTAGCAAAATTCCAGATGCTAAACTCCACCAAAACCAACAGCAGGAATGCCCACACAGAGGAAGGGTGGGGAGTCTTTAAAAATCCCCAGCTGATGGAACCAACTGGAATTCCTGCACTTAAACGACACTGCTGACAGAGAGGCTATTTAAAATACACTAATCCTTTCTTTACATTAAGATGAGGAATAAAATGATGCTTTTAGCAGTATTTCTCCCCTAAATTATCGGACTAAAAATAGGAATTTGGCAACTAAGAAAAATCAACTTTATTTCTTATTAACCTTCTGCTTATCAGCACCAGCATATGTGAATAAATCCAATTAGGGAAACTTCCTGATGGTTGGAAAGCAGCCTTCCCACAGGGCCCTCCAAGCTTCCTGGTGCTGTCAGCCCCGAGCCAGTGTGTGTCTGTACACACATGTACATGTTTAAATGTTTGTGTGGGTATAAAAACACAAGTATTGATGAGCCTCCAGGACTTTTTTTCCAAGGCAGGAGTTAAATGCAGCAGCTGAAAGACTAAAAGCCACACAAACTCTCTTTCAGCAATCTGCTTCCTGATAGAAACTCTGGAAAGAAGCCTCATCTCTCACCATCAGTTTCAAGTCATTTGCCAAACTGTGCCTTTCCTGCTACTCCAGCCAATAAATCCCAACAGATCAGGGTCACAAAGAACTGCAGGCACAAATCAGTTTTCAGCCACACTCCGGCAGCAATATGGAAAGGACACGAGGATCACTGTCCAGATGGAAAAGCCAGGCAAGAAACCTGTTCCCCAACACGAGGCAAACAAAAATCTTTCCCTAATTCTCATTCTCTGCAGCTCTGGGGATAATTCTTGCCCATCAGATGGATAAGAATCAGAAGACAGGAGAAAGAGCCCAGCTCTGTGGGAACAGGGTCACAGAGGGGCTGTGCTCAGAGAGCTGCTCCCATGAGAAAGTTCCTCTGCCAAGGACCACATTCATCCCCTGGCTCTTCCAGGGAGTGTGCCAGGTACTGCTGGAGGGAGCAATTCAAGGGCTCTCCCTCCCCTCCCCTTCTGCAAAACAGCAAAATGAACCCTGACATATTCTGGGCATGAAATCCACGGGCTAACAATAAGATTCCCTGAAATACAGACTGCCGAGGCAGAGCAGGAATCACAAAGTCTTTTAAAGCTTATCCAGGGCTGGCAGAATGGATCAGAGACTGCAATTCTCTGCATTAAAAGGAGCAAGTTATCTCCTTCTCTCCTCCAGCTTAAGGCTCCCCTGGCACTCAGTTTTGCAGGATGCAAAAGCCAATCTTTCCCCCTCTGCTGCATCAGTTTAACCCCACAATAACACTGCCACTGCTCTTATTCCCTAATATCCACTCATTTGTCCTTCAACACCCCCTGCCTAAAGGCAGAAGAACAGTAAGTGTGGAGGAGCCTGGGGACTGCAAACAGCTCTGCAGTGAGAGATCCAACAGCAGTGAGGTGCCATCCTCAGAGCTCTGCCCTCGGCTGGTGCAGGGGATGGCAGGAAAAGCCTGGCAGCAGCAAGGTCCCCTTGCTGGCAGAAGATCCTGCCACTGGAATAGCTGCTGTTGGAAGCACAGAGCATCTCACCTGCTGGGCTCCCAGCACAAAGCCAGGCCCTCTGGATCTGCCCTTCCCTCTTATCTCTTCCAGCAGAAAAGGATGAACCAGAAGCTAAAAGCAGCACCGAAGGACAAAAGTCCCCAGGATTCCCACTGAGGAGGAGCAGCTGGAAAAGTCACAGCCATTCCCTCCCTGAGCAGGACAAGAAATTCAGCTGTTTCTGGATAAAAATCCTGTCTGAAAATTAACCTAGACAGTGATTGTTCTGCAGGATCAGAATATATTGTGGAGAGAAGTTATCGGTCACGGGAAGGTCAAATTTGCATTCAGCTTATTAAGGATTTTACACAGGTTATGGGAAGGGGATCCATCCTGCAGTTGTACTTTCCCATTTCACTGGGAGAGAATTTATTGCTAAGTTACTGAAATAAATTCACACAATTTAATAGAGAAGCTGCAAGGAAACAGGGAACTATCTAACTGGTGGTATTAAAAGTCCTACCCTTTGATAATTGCTTAAACAACTGCTTATTAAACTAATGAAAAAGAGAGTTACAAATATTCTAGAATATAGAATAGCTTTGAAATCCTTGAGAATCCCAGTCCAAGCCTGCAACACATGGATCAACACTTGTAAGAAAATTCCATTTTTAATTCTTTTGCATATCCCCTCATGTCTTTGCACACCATCAAATCCTCAGGGCTCCAGCTGGCCCTGAAAGCCACAACTCCCTCACAGGCTTGGCTACAGAACCTCTGGAAATGTGGCAGGGCACAGAAACTCCCTCAAGGGAAGAGGGAGTGTAGAGCTCCTTCATCACCATCACCATCATCCCTCCTCTCCGTGAGGCAAGTGCTCTCAGTGCACACCCCCAGCTCTAGGGGCTCATTAAGGATTGCAGCTCAGAATCCAAACCTTAATTACCTCTGTTGTGGCAGGATAATTGGGGGACCCTGGAAGCCAACACATCCACGGTGGGCGATGCAGTGAAACAGCTCTGAGTTAACACTGCTATCATTATCCCATTACAGAGGGAATCATTTTGCCACTCAGAGACAAAGTCAAGGGACATTTTAATAACAGACTCTTTAGTCCTGTCTAGAACATGAAGTAGTTTATAATCCTATTTTATTACTCCTGGTACCCTTCTGCATAGAAACCATTTGTGTAACTACATATATAAAATATACATGGAATGTCATCCATACACATAGAATCCCTGATGGTTGGGGTGGGAAGGGACCTTAAAGTGCCACCCCCTGCCATGGCAGGGACACCTCCCACTGTCCCAGGCTGCTCCAAGCCCTGTCCTGGCCTTGGGCACTGCCAGGGATCCAGGGGCAGCCACAGCTGCTGTGCCAGGGCCTGCCCACCCTCACAGAGAGCAATTCCTTCCTAATATCCCACCCATCCCTGCCCTCTGGCAGTGGGAGCCATTCCCTGTGTCCTGCCCCTCCACCCCTTGTCCCCAGACCCTCTCCAGCTCTCCTGGAGCCCCTTCAGGCCCTGCAAGGGGCTCTGAGCTCTCCCTGGAGCCTTCTCCTCTCCAGCTGACCCTCATTTTTCTGCAGTCCCATCAGTTCAAAAGATGCTTTCACTGCTTTCCCCAATTCAAAAGCAACTCATCATCTCCTAGACATAAATAGCTCTGGCTGTCCAGGAACATTTGCTGGCACTTGCAGTGCCTTCCAGCAGAGTGGGAACAGCAGTTCTCTGTCTCCCTGTGCACTGGAAGCATTTTAAGCCATCATGCTCCTCCCTCACTGGTTTGTTTCATTCACTGAAGCAGAATCACAAACAGTCCTGCTCAGACCTGTGCTTCCCCAGCTCTGTGTCTCCCTCTCAGTCTCAACAGCAAACCTGGATTATCAAAAACCCAGCAAGGTGTGATCCTGTGCTCACAAGGCTTCTTCCAGAACTCCTCTGTTATTTATGGGGAAGGAAGTCCCAAATCATGTGATCCTTCAGAACCTCAGGCAGCAATTCAGCTCCGAGGTGCTGCTTGCTGTGTGTGGACTACAATTCCCGCTTTGCCAAGGCCCCCCAAGATCCAGGGAAGTGCTCCTCCCACTAGGAGGGTGTGTAAACAGCAGCCACTCACCTGTTTTACATTGTATCCTGCTTTTGCACTAGTTTCAATGAACATTACATTCAACTCTTTGGCTTTCCTTTCTCCTTCCTCAATGGACACTTGTCTGGGGAAGAAAACACAGAGTTAGGGGGGTAAAACCCAAACCCTGGATAAATACCTTAATAATTCAGATTGATTACACTTTAAAAAACCCCAAACCCCTTAAGTGCTTTATCTGAAAGCACTTAAAGGTTTGTTTTTTTTTTCCTGCATGGAATGTACAGCTGCTGACAGGTATCACCACTTCACCCCCATGGCACAACTGGCCCCCAAAGCAGAACTCAGCATTCCAGCAGGACAGCCAAGTGCTCATCCCCAAATCCCTGTCCAGGAAGCTGTGCTTTTATGTCTGAACAATCAGCAATCACAGTCCAAAAATAATCATCAAAGGTTCAAGTGTAACCATCTCATTTGGGAGGGATTTTGTCCCGTTTTTCCCTGGATATGTGTTCCACCCATTAAGCAGAACATTATAAGGAACAAATATTTGTAACCAGTTTATTCATGCACTGGTGTGGGCTGAAGTCAACAGTCCCTTCTCTCCTGACATCTGTACAAGCTGGTGATGGTTTTTCAGCTCATTCACAGCACTGTGATGGAAATTTGGCTTGGCCAAAAGAAAAAGGGTTTAAAACAGAGATTTCTCTAGTCACAGCCATCTCCAGGAAAAAAAAAAAATTACAATATACTCCTTAAAACAAGCCCAAACAGCAGCAGAGTCAGAAAAGCAGGATTTGCAATATCCCCCCATACCTCTTATCTGCTAGATCTGTTTTATTTCCCACCAGCATGATGATGACGTCGCTGCCCCGTTCCGTTCTGACATCGTCGATCCACTTTGTGGTTTGCTGGAAGGAGTTTACATCTACCAGAGAACAGTGGAGAGGGTTATCACTGCAGCTGCCCCTCACAGCTCACCAGGAAATACACCTGGGCTTGCAAAGAAAAGCTTCGTTTTCTGTGGAGTCGGCGGAAGAGGGTGATGAAGAATCAGCGAGTGAAGCCCTCAGTGTCCCCCACTAAAGGAGGTGGAAACTCTGGCATTAATTCCAGATGGGCAAGTGCCTCATCACAGGTGTGCTCAGAGCCCCAGAGGGAACTGAGTCCACCTATAATTTGGTTTTGACAGCACCTAAAATGAAAAGTCTTATCACTGTGATTCATTTCCTTATCCTTTAGTTCAACATGAAGTATTTTCTGTAGGGAGTGGGGATTAATTAATTGTTGCACTCTACACTGCTCATGGCTCGTGCACCTACAGAGGTTCCTACAGCTCCACTGCTGCTCAAAACCCTCAATCCCAGCCTTGCATTTTGTACACTTGAATCAATCACTTTTTATTTTCTCTAGGGAATCCCAGGGTTATACAACACAGCAGCAACTCCCGTGGCACTGAACACTCGCCTTCAAAACAATTTCTAAATCTTTGCATAAAACCAGAAGCAGAAATTTAACCTCTTCACAAGGCACTTCATGCTACATCCTTAAAAGCTGCAAGGTGAGAATTCCAGACTCTATGGTGCTTGAGAAGTTGCATCCCACAGGGAAAAAGGAGTTGGAGGGAAGCTGCCACAGAGCTCAGCATTTGCCAGTTAGTGACACAAAGAGCATCTGAGCAGCCAAAGTAGTTTCAGTACTTAAAAAGGGGGGGGCCTCTGCAGCAGTTCTTGGAAAGTATTGATTTTTTTTTAATGGCTTCTACTGCAAAGTAATATATTGCATGCTAGACAGCCAAGACTTGATCACTTGCCAGTGTCTTAATTCCCTTTACTGCTTGGCAATATTGAATTTGCTGGGTCAGGAAAAAATTCAGAGTTCACGGCTAACCTGTAATTTTAGCTCAAAGGAAAGTGCCATTTTTAACAATTAGAGCTTTTCTAGGTAAAGCCCCTATTCCTGGCTGTAATCTTCTAGTATTTATAAATCAAAGGACAAGAACTTATGCATTTGTGTAGAATTAGGCCATTGCTCTCAGTCAACTCTGGTTTAGAACTGAAACTGTCTGGAGGTTTAGCTCCCCTAAAGTAGAATTTCTGCTCTTTGTCAATGCAGGATCTGGTGAGTTAAGGGGTGTCTGGGCTGAGGGGAGGGACAGAAGGAGCAGGGCTGAAGAAGCACTAATATTTTAGTTGACAAAAATGTACATACCTTAGTAAGGAATGAAAGAGCAATTGTTAAGGGGTAAGAGCTTAGTAGTAAGTTCTACATCTTGCAGCACGTGAGAGTGGCTGATTCCAAGGAAAATGTGATGTTAATGCTTTCTCCCCACCAGCCCGTGCCCAGATTTCGTTTGGTGGGGGAGGGTGAATGGAGCAAGCTACAAAAGTCTCCAGTTTGAGAATTCAGACACCCACGGACACGAAGACCAAAAGTCACAGGTGATGTTATGACCAAAAGGCAGATGGAAGAGTGCAACGAGAGCAGGCAGGACTGGAGGACTGAAGAAAATGGGACAGGGGAGGGTTAAAATGGTATTTGTGAGACAGTTTATGCATTACAACAGCAGCAACCACGGGGCTTGTGCGACACAAGCAAAGAAACCACGTTTTTGTCATGCCAGGATGAAGCCCAAGCTGATGACGTGAGAGGACATGCAAAGCTAAGCTAGAGGATGAAAAGGGCAGAGTATTAGAAATGCAGAATTCCCCCCACTCACTTGTGATATCATAAACAACAACTGCAACAGTGGAGTCACGAATGTAGCTAGGAATCAAGCTCCTGAACCGCTCTTGACCTGCTGTGTCCCACAATTGCAACCGTACCTAACAAAATCAGTCAAACAAGCAAGAAAAATAAGAAAAGAGGTCAAAGCCAGTGCAAAATACCTACTTGTGATATCGTAAACTACTACAGCAGCAGCAGAGTCACGGATGTAACTGGGAATGAGGCTACGGAAACGTTCCTGACCCGCAGTATCCCACAGCTGCAACCTGATCTGTGGGTGGGAGAAAATTTAAAAAGCCAAACTGCCACTAAAAATGAAAGAGTAAAGAAATGGTTTACTTTTTTTTTTTTTTTNAAAGAAAGGGTTTTTTTTTTTTTTTTTTTTTTTTTTTTTTTCCTCCAAAAAAAAGCTAAATGAAAAGGAGAAACTCGTGCAGGAGGTGCCTGGGGACTGGGAGCAGCAGGGCACTGTCTCCCTACAGCAATCTCTCCCAAGGGGTAACAGCAGCCAAACTGGGGGGGTGAAGCTTCCCAAAAAATGCTTCCCTTCCAAAAGGGGAGGAGTGGGATGGCTCAGCTTCCAAACTGAGAGGACCAACACAAAAGCTACAGCTGAAGTGATGGAATCACCATCCCTGGAAGTGTGTGGATGTGGCACTTGGGCATGTGGGTTAGTGGTGGCCTTGGCAGTGCTGGGGGATGCTTGGATTTGATCTTGGGAGGGCTTTTCCAGCCTCAGTGATTTTCTGAATTGTTCACCTGCAGTTGTCCCTGCAGGAGAAATTCATGCTCTGCTCTCCTTCCTCAGGACTCACAGAGGCAACCTCCAGCAGCACGAAGGATGGTTGCTGGTGGAGAAGCTGGAAAAGCTACTCATGTCAGTTTTTTGAGGATAAAATGCTCGTTGTAACTCTAAACTGCAAAGTAACACAGAGCACAGAGAGGCTGAATGGCTCTTACCAGCAAGGTTCTGGAAGAAAAGGCAAGACACACTAAAAGCAACGTGTATGGCAAGGTGTGCAAGAGCCAGTTTGGCCATGGAAAGCATATCTCATCCCTCAAGCACTTTCCATGCAATCCCAGTTATTGGGGGTTCATCCAACCCCAGTTATTGGGGGTTTATCCAACCCCAGTTATTGGAGGTTTATCCAATCCCATTTATTGGGGTTTATCCAACCCCAGTTATTGGGGGTTCATCCAACCCCAGTTATTGGAGGTTTATCCAACCCCAGTTATTGGGGGTTTCTCCAATCCCATTTATTGGGAGTTTACCCAGTACCAAAAGCTTCTGCAGCACTGCAGCTTTGTTTCTGCAAATAGCTCAACTGAGGCTGAATTTCTTAATTAAGAATCTGAGCTCATTTTAAGCCACAGCTTTGCTTGCACAGAGGAGTGATTTCGCTTGATGAGCTAAAACTGCACCAAGCAAGGAAACCAGTCTCATCTGTGAACTCATCAGAGGCCACCTTCTTTTTAAACAAGGAACATTAAAATGGAGCCAGCTATTAACTAGCCACATCTGGCAATTTGTATTTTACCTTTCTGTCTTGTGGCATCAAAAGCTGAAGGGGTTAAGCATGGTTCCCCTATTTCCAGATTGCCACCATCATTCACCCCTCAAATTATCTGCACCATCTCTTTTTTTTCACAGAGGATGACACCAAAGCACCCTGTGCCACTCCCAGACTGAACCAAATTATGATTTCCCACCCCCACTGCTGTGTCTCCAGAGCACCCTTCAGCCTGGAAGCAGCTGGGAGATGGAGGCTCAGCCTGTGCTTCCCAGTGATCTCACAAGTGTGGGCTGCACAAAACCAGATGCTGGTCCTCATTCCTACTGCTCACAGAGAAAAGCAACAAGATCTTACTCACTGTTCGATCCTCCAAGTACATGGTTTTCGATAAGAAGTCAATGCCAATTGTTGCCTGTAAAGAGATGAGAAAACCAAGAGCTCTTAAAAAAATGTCAGAACACCTGCAGTGATTTCCAGGGGAGCTGCAAGAAAAACAGGTTGGGTTTCCTGTTTTTAAGATATAGCTTGATTCAATAAGCAATTTGTTTAATATATCCACAACCACAACAATTCCTTAAAGCACAAAAGGTTTTGAGCTTGACTTCAGGTCGTGCATATTGACAGTTTAATCCACACATTTATTTGGGTAGCAGCAGGGATTTTTATGCATGGGACAAATTGGTGTCCCCCAGCTCAACCAGGATATTTGGGCACACTGTCTTCTTGCCAAGTGCCAAACACCTCCATGGATCTTCACTTCCTCAGACAGATTAAGGCAGACACCTACACAATCCCTAACTAAAGCTTGGGTCATCCTAAAGCTTGGTTCATAGCTGCACCCAAACTTCCTTGCACCAGTGGGAGAACATCCTAATGGCAGTGGGAGCCATTCCCTGTGTCCTGTCCCTCCATCCCTTGTCCCCAGTCCCTCCCCAGCTCTCCTGGAGCCCCTTTAGGCCCTGCAAGGGCTCTGAGCTCTCCCTGGAGCCTTCTCCTCTCCCAGCCTGTCCTGCCACAACACAGGGAAGCAGCACTATCCAGGAGTGGATTCCAGCACACTCAATAAACCAGACTTTTACTAAAACAGATCTCCTAAATTATATGTGACATGTGGGGCCACAGCACAAAGGAAATCATCCCCAGCATGTCCAGGGAGGAGAATGACTCCTGGTAAAATAAACCCCTCCAATCACACGGTTTTATTGCAGGTGTTTGGGTTTCTGACACAGTGCAGCAAGTTCTTACAGATAAGACAGAGGGACACAGCTGAATTCCTCTAATCCTTCATTCCATGGAGGAATCCAATGCACAGCACGGATTTTACTAAATGGCAGCTTTCTATTTTTAACAGCTGAACAGAAAAACCCCATGTTCAAATGATAGGTTTCAGAAAAATATGCATTCAGAATCTGCCAGAAATGTCCAGAACGAGCAGATCATCCCTGAACTCACCTCCTGCTCCACTTACCCACGATCAGGTGCATTGGCAATAAATACTGAGCTCTCAGGGCTCTCTAGAGAATCCCGGGCATCCAAAAATGTCTGGTTTGGTTTGACACCAACAGGCACTGTGATTTTGGCCAAATTCCTGGAGCTTTTGTGAGTGATTCCTCCTTCCAGCTACAGCACACAACGGGAGGCACGGCCCCACCTCAGCCACAACCCCAGGAAAATGGAGGGGTTTGGATGGATGGCTCTGACCCAAGCCCAGGAACAGCCAAACTGGGCAGGCAGCAGTGATGCCTAAATCCAAGTTACCCTGGAAGCCCTCAGGATTTCTCACCATTGTGCCACTCACTGATTTTGCAATCATTTAATGCATTACATCAGACCACCCCTCCCTGGTGACACCCACATCCTCCTCAAGGAAGAGCTGGGACACAAACTCAACAAGGAAAAGGAGCAGTCCTAAAAGAAAAATACTGGTGGGGGACACCAAATCCCAGTTTAAATAAAAGAACTGCCCTCAGTGTCCAGGTAATGACAGTGGGGGGAATCTGGGAGGAGGTTTGCTGCCTCAGGAGCAGTGACCTGTGCTCCAGCACTGGGGAAATGTGGCTCTTCCCACAGCTCAGGGAGAACTTCCCATCTCGTTTTTCCCATCAGCAGCAAGGAGGAATTACTGAAGGAGGCAGGAGGGAAATCTCTCAATTCAATGAGATCCTTGGCTAGACACTGAGGAACAGGAGAATCACGTTTTCCTTTTTTTTTTCTATTACCTCCTCCTCCCACCTGCCTAAAAAAACCTTCCCAGGCACCAGGGAACAGATTTTTCTCAGTTTCGTGTATCCAGAACATCACCAACTGTAACCAAGTCATGAAACATGTTCTGCTTGGAGGAGACACACTTCAGGAAGCTGAAGTACTTTTATATCTCACATTTTGAGCTCATGCCAAATTCTGGGAGTGGACAACACTGCTCTGGACTGCACTGCACTAATATTGTTTTCTAAACATCCTAAATTTTCCCTTTTTCTTTTTTTACATTTTCTATTATTTTCTAGCTTGTGTCAAATTGTTGTTTAAAAGAGCTGGGTACCTGTTATGTTATCCACACACACAGGGATTAGATCTCTGATGGTTTGGTAGAAAATGGTGGGGGGAAAAAAACCCTGGCAGACTTAACAACTGCAAGCAGCAGGCAAACTCCTGGAGCAGAATCCAGCCCAGAGGTGCCACCCTGGCTGGTGATTAAAATGAAGATTTTTCAATTGGGAATTCCATGGTCAGGGCCCCAGCTTGCCTGGAATGACTTTTCCTGCAATGGAAGACACGGCAGCAGAGGAGTCTTACACAAGACAAAAATATGGATTCATTTACCTGGTAGGTGTTGTCAAAGCTGTCATACATGAACCTGGTGATCAAGGAAGTCTTCCCCACTAAAAGAAGAGAAAAAAACCATGGATTCAAGGACCAATTTCAGAGCAAGTTTTAAGCATTTAAAAAATGGTTTATTGTGTCCAACAGATCCATCGTGTGCACTTGAACTTCCTGCAAGGACAAGAGCAGTTATTTGACTTTACAATTGCAAAGTCACTTTTTATTTTCCCTGTATCATTCCCAAGCATCAGTTTTACTCGTAAATATTTGTGATTTGAGATAAAAATTGATTTCATTGCTCTGTTTTCTACTAAGTTGCACTGAATGAATTTAACAGCCCCCATAACTGATTATTAGCAACACAAAGCTCTTCTCACTCATAAAACATGGGATTTACTCACTTTCAGACCCCATCATCCTCACAGCACTTATTTTCTACTCCTCTAAGACAAACACCCCAGCAGAGCTGGCCAAAGCCTAACTGATACTTTAGAGGCTTTTTCCCTCTCCTTCATTTTCACCTGGAGGGATCAGCAAGATCCCCAGGAACTGGAACATCTCCAGCTGCCTCATTTTGATGTGTATAAATCCCCTTGATTGTAGGCCAGTTATTTAGGAAGCAGCTGAAGTTTCCCAGGGCTGCATCACCTCCCAGTGTTTTCCCCAGCCTCCCTGCAGCTGGAATTTGCCATCTGCCAGTGGCAGAGGAGAGGAGCTGTGTGATTTGTGCTGGACACCAAACACTGCACGTGCAGATAAAAGGTCACAAGGAGTGCTCGAGGCACAGCTTGTGCTCTCCAAGCAATATTCCAAGGATTTCAGTTCTTTGCCAGGGTGACCATCCAGTGAACACAGGGGTTTAAGGTCCCTTCCAACCCAAACCATTCTATGATTTCTGGGGTGAGTTTTGGGGTTTTTGTTTTAGATCTTAACGTAAGAGTGTCACCAAAATCCCCAGTATCCCAATTGAGCAGCATTTTCATCCTCAGTTATCTCTGAAGAAGGGCTAAACAAACAGGAACCCAGCAGACAGCCTCGGAGAGATGAGATTTTCCCAAGTCAAAATCTGAATTCCCATGCGAATTTCCAACATGTTCTGCCCTGGAGGCAGCATCAGGCTTCCCATGAAGTTAAAAAGCTGCCTTCACAAAGGCAGAGCAAACATTCCCTTCACTGGGTAGGTTTTTGGAAGCAGCACACCCCAGATGGGAACGGTTCCTGAACCCCTGACCAGATTTGTGCCATGGATGTGCTGAACAGCTCGAGCTGGGGCAGGACAAGCAGCCAGGAGCTGCAGGGAGGGGAGGAGGGATTCGTTCCAGACCCAGAGACAATCCTCAGGGGACACGGACAAGCAAAGCCAACCCCCTCCTGCTGCAGCACAGGCTGAATCCCAGGAATTGATCTGCAGCATCACAAACAAGCTGGCTTTCCTCACGTGGCCACTGATGCAAACAGCCACTTTTAACTCTTCACGGGCCCAATCTCACCCAGGAAATTATTTGCTTTGGTAAATCACAACCCCTGAAGGACAATGAAGCATTCCAGAAAATTCTTCCCTTCTGAGTGCCACGTCTTGGACGGGATCTGCCCACAAATCATAAAGTATTAAAATATTCTGTTTATTCCTGGAGCATCCCTACCTGACCTTCACTCATTTCACAAAAAGAGGGGGGAAATGAGGTCCTGCTTGGCTTGTTTATATTTAAATATCTGCTTCAACCACCATTTGGAGAGAGCATCCTGATGGACTTATTTCTTCTCTGAACAGACCCAGGTTTACGTTGACAGGCAGCAGATCAAGGTGGTATAACACCAACTGCTCACAGCTTTAATGCCATGAATGCTGAGGCACTGCCATTCCTCCTTTTAAAAAACCCAAACTGACTGCTTTTAGGAGTCCTGGCAGGAATGAGAGCCCACAGTTCCCACTGTATCTCTCATTTCTGTTCTGCCTTGCTGGCCTTATGTTTCTCCAATTCCCAGGAGGCATTAATTTGGGAGGGATTGCAAGCAAGGGAGAGGACACATTCAGAATTCAAATTCATCTTGGAAAATGCTAAAATGACCTGAGGAGGCAAATGAAGCTCAGCAGGGAGAAGCAGAAGAAGGTAATACATGGAGATAAGAACAAGCAGCTGCTTCAGATCCAGATGGGAATCAACTGGATAAGTAATCCGGTGGTCATAGCCCAAGGAACAGATAAGACACTCAAAACTGCAGCTTTGTTTCATTAAGATGTTGGTTTGGGTTTTTTTTTTTTTTTTTTTTTTTTTTTTTTTTTTAATCTAGTGAGTTAATTTAATCTCTTGGAAAAATTTCCACACACAAGTACATCCAGGGCAGCATTAGTCAGCAATGCAATATCCTTTAGGCCAAAATATTCCTGGTAGGCAGCTGGAACAATTCCAAGGAAAAGGTCAGTATCACATCCTTGGAGGGACAGAGGTGGGGGAGGAAATGCTGGGAATGGGGTTTGCTTTGACTGGACACACTGACAGCTGCGAGAGGGCAAATCTCAAACAATTCAGGAGCTGAGAAGGAACTTTTTGGCGAAAATCCAGGCAGCTGGCAGAGTTCACAGCAAGCAGCTGAAAGGTGAGGGGCAGGAGTGACTTACTGCTCAGGAAAAGATGTCTCCAGCCACTTTTCCCTCTGTAGATCAAGATCTAACAGCTAAAAGCTGAGTCCAACCACAACCCGAGCAGGGAGGGCACAGAACTGGGAAACTGAGGCAACTGAGCTTCAAAATAACTTATTCAGCTGGGCAGTGGGTTCTCCTCCCTTCCTTGGCAGGCAGAGCTGTCAGTGTCATTCCCCTCTAGGAACTGACATCCAAGGCATTTTGAAGAGGAGGGAAGCCAAGTAAAGAGGTGATTGACCAAAGAAACCATTTGTTTCAACACCCAGCCTGAGTCAGCTCTGGACGTTTTTCTGTCATTAAGAGGCTGAACAATGGCTTCACCAGATGAGCTCATGGCTCCTTCCAGCTCTCCATCCAACAAAATCTCCACATCCAAACAGCTCCTAATCACACAGTTGTGCCTCAGACACCATTGCTTAAGTGATTGTAAAAAAAACCTAGAAGGTTTTGGGTTGGAAGGGACCTTGAAGAGCAGCTCATCCCAACCCCCCTCCTCCACCCCAGGGTGTCCCAATCCCCATCCAACCTGGTCTTGGACACTTCAGGGATCCAGGGGCAGCCACAGCTGCTGTGCCAGGGCCTCCCCAACCTCACAGAGAGGATTTCCTTCCTAATATCCCATCCATCCCTGCCCTCTGGCAGTGGGAGCCATTCCCTGTGCCCTGTCCCTCCATCCCTTGTCCCCAGTCCCTCTCCAGCTCTCCTGGAGCCCCTTTGGGCCCTGCAAGGGCTCTGAGCTCTCCCTGGAGCCTTCTCCTCTCCAGGTGAGCACCCCCAGCTCTGCCAGCCTGGCTCCAGCCCTGGAGCACCTTCTACCATCTAATTATCAATGTACACTTCTGAAGGGATCCAGCTCCAACAGGAATTTTTAAGCTTGGATCTGACTTGCTCAGATGGTTTTCCTTCAGCTGGATCAGCTCTGGAAGAATCTGGACCTGGTGGCTCCCACCATGAAGTGGCTGCTCACCCATCCCCACAAATTCTGTTTTCATATGTTCTGGGACCTGAAGTTGGCTGTTCTGATATATAAAATCAGGAAACTCCTGAAAGGAAAGGTTGGCTCACTGGTTCAGCACAGAAACCAGCACCAACACCCTCCTGAACCAGCAGCTGAACGATGGCAGCAAGCAGCCAAGTGCCCAAAGACGACTGAGTTAAAAGAGGGGAAGTTGTGAGGATCCTATTAGCGGAATTGCCACGAAGCAGGAGGGGCTGAATTCCAAGGCTGCAGCTCTTCAGTCCCCCTGATCGATCTCCTTTGTCTGGGAGCCCTGGGGCACAGCCTGGCAGGGATTTCAGGCTGCAGGATGGAATCAATAGGCTGCTCTGTGCTCCCAGCCACTTTGATCCCACAGCACCGCTGGAGAGATTCCAAGGTGGCTCCATCTGACGGCTGCAGCTGCCTTTCCCTGCTCCCGGGGAGATTCCTGTGGCCAGCAGCAGCCCAGGGCTGACCCTGGCTAGTGGTGGGCTCCCACAGCTCCCACAGCCGCCAGGCACTGGGGAGGAGGGCACAGACCCTTGGAGAACACACAGCAGCTCCCCGCAGCACAGGATTTGAAGGTCATTTACTGCCAGAGCCTGCCAGGGGCTCAGGCAGCAGCCAGGAGTGACCTGCAAGGACAGGCAGCTGGGATTGTGCCACTTGGGCTGTCTGGTGCACCAGGAGCGGGTCTGACATCCCCCCTCACCTCCTTAGGCACATCATATTCACAGCTTGGGCAAGGATTCTTCTTGGGAATTCACATTTAAATGGCTGACTTCATCCCAGTGGTTGTTCAGAACTTTCAAAGCATCAGCAATAAGGGAAAAAAAAACCCCAAGAAATATCTTGAAATCAAAATAACCTTAAAAGTAATAAACATGTCCTGCTTGTTCAACTGGGAAGCTGCCCCTGGCCTCTCCCAGCTCTCAGAAGCAGCCTTGGCTAGGAGATCCAGCCTGCTGACAGCCAGAGGCAAGGGAGGAGGATGAGGAAAGCCTTCTCCTCACATAAGCAGATAACTCAGTGTAATCCCAGAATTTCACTTGCCCTTTGCATGACTCCTTCCAGATTTGATTGGAGGATAAACCCCAGTGACACCACGACTTGCTTTCATACATAAGCTCACCTCAGAACCTTCACTGGAGTTATTTTGCTGAAAAAAAACCAAAACAACCCAAGGCACCAAAAGGAAAAGCATTGCTAAGAACAATATACTGAATTATGAATGCCTCAAAGCCATTTTTAGATTTGTGTTTAAAAAGAAGCCCCAAAAGGAAGATGCACAGAGTTGACTTTAAATGATCTGTGTGAGCCAGTAAGAATATTTTTAGGTTTGTCATTCCAGCATTGGAAACAGAAATGCTGTATTAAAGTGATTAAAGCAGCTTCTTTAAAAAATAATAAAAACATCCCCCATCCTCCTCTGCTCTTTGCTGTCAAACTATGGAAATTTCACCTGGTTCCCTCAAAGCAAGAAACAAAACTCATTCATTATCCAAAGGCACCAACACAGCCAGCAGACTGCACTCATCCAAGGAATTCTCAGTCAGCTGAAATTTGTCTCAGTCACAGTGAGGAACTTGGAGGATGGAATCCAGCCTAGGCCCAGGGAGCAGAGGCAAAAGCCACAGTTGAGGAGGTCTCATCTCCTCGCTCTAATTAAAGGATTTTTTACCCTGACTTTTTTCCCTATTGATTCCACTCCTGCTCTGTTGTCAAACCTATTTTATTCTGCCATTTCTTTCCTGGTGGGAGATGAGATCAGACCAAAGGACCACCTGAGCCAATTCCCTACAGTTCTAAGTCCTCAATAATTTTTTTTTCAAATCAAGAAAAAATAAAATTAGTAGACAGCCTGCAAAATATAAACCTTCTTGAAATGCATGCATGGACCCCTCTAAGCAGTATAAACAAAATGGTTCAAACAGCCCCTTTTAAGATAATTTATTCCCAGCCTAGTTAAAGAGCTAGGTTATAAATTATACTGTGGTCCTATTATACAGATGTGCTTCATTAGGAAGAAATTTAAGATTCTGTTTAGGAAGTTAATGTAGAATATCCAGAGAGTTACAGGGAAACAAGACCCAGAAAAACATGGAACAATTTAGGTTTGCTTTATATTGTTTTTTGAATTTGAGAGATGCTACCTTAAATATATTTCACTTCATTCCTGCCAGAGAACAACTCACCTTGATTTTAGCTGATTCTGGGTTTGGTACTCATTCCAAGAGGAACAAGCAATGGCCTGGAGCTCGTGGCAGAGATCAAACACGGAGATCAGAACGGAAATTAAAGCAGAATCTGCCAGCTCGGAGCTCAGGGAGCATCCTCTGAACACAAAACCCTCCCAAGACAATTCCAGCAGTTCTGTTCCTTCTCTGCTAGTGCCAAAGGACGTTTGGAGCTGCATTGCTTCCCACAGAACCACAGGCCAGTGAGGACCTGCACACAACGTGCTGAGGCCAAATATTGGTATTTAGGTATTTCCTTGGCACTTCAGCACACATTTTGTAGATACTTCTAAAATGCAAGGAAATAAATCACAGAATCACAGAATCATGGCACCATTTTGGTTGGGAGAACCCTCCAAGATCAAGGAGTCCAACCATTCCTCCAGCACTGCCAAGATCATCACTAACCCATGGCCCTGAGTGCTGCATGCACAGGGCTTTAAATCCCTCCAGCAATGGGGATCCAGCAGCTCTCTCAGGGCTACAAACAGCACCCACGTGGCAAACCTCAGCCCCAAAATAAGTCAAAGCCCTCCAAGAAATACACACAGGCTGCAGAACCCGCTCTGAACCTCCTCCAATGGAAAACAGCCACAAGGATGCTGCTGGCAGCAGTCTGTCCACGACTGCAGGGGAAAGCAGGACAGACAGCAGCAGAGCAGCCACCTCCAGAAGGGGTTTTTGGCAGTTTATTTGTGGAGGTTTTATGGCATCCTACCCAAAAAAGGAACTCTAGAAAGGCAGACACAATCAATAACAATGTCAAACAACTGCAGCTGGCCTTTTTAGCCCAATGAATCCCTGCCAGCCCCTCATTTCTTTTCAGGTCACCACCACAACAAAGCTTTTATTTTGCCTTTTAATTAAAAGCACTATTGAAAACTATTTGATATAGTCCTGGATCAATTGCTTTGGCTTCAGGGATTGCTGGCAGCCTGGAGCTCTCCGATTGAGAATCGCTGGCCTGTACCCACAGAGCAGAGGAGAAAACACAGAAATCCAGGGACTGGGAGTGGAGGATTCCATTCCCAGAGCAGCCTCTTCAGCCTGGCTGAGCTACAGGGAAAGGTGCACCTGGCCTTTCCCTATTTCCCATTTCCATTTCTTAGCCAGCAGTTGACAAAGCCATGAGAAATAACTCCTCCCAGCCATCACCACAGTTACTCAAAGACTATTTATAGAGGAAACAATCAAAATTAAAAGTTCTACAGAAGCTGACCAGAGAACAAGAGAGAGTTTGGGAAGCTCAAGGTAATCCTGAAGCATATGGATGGCCTGGCAGTGTCCCCAGCCAGGCTGGACAGGGCTTGGAGCAGCCTGGGACAGTGGGAGGTGTCCCTGCCCATGGCAGGGGTGGCACTGGATCATCTTTAAGGTCTCCATCAACCCAAACCATTCTAGGACCCTGTGATTCATGAGAGAGTGTTTAGCCTCTTAAAATTAATTCATTTTTTTAAAACCCAGGTTTTAACCCCTTTCCAGACAATCACTAATAGCACTGTCCCAGTGCTCTGGACAAAATGGGGATGAATTTAATGAGATGCAACATGTGGTCAGTGAAGCAGTGGAATAACCAAACTGGCCTCTTTGCCCTCTACACCCAGCCCTGACTGCTTTAAAGCACTGAGAGATCCTGAACAAAAAGTTGATTATTTGCTCACTGAAAATCCAATTCCCTTAGTCCTTACAAAGATTCTATCTGGACTGGACTTTCCAAGGGAAGGTGAGACAATTTTATTAAAGCTGAAGGTGGAGAGATGAGTTTTACTCATTTAATGAAGTAAGAAACAGCACAGCCAGAATTTTGCTGCTGCTGAGGAAATTTCCATTTTCCCTTTACCCTGTGACAATCAGGTGCCTTGAACTTTGTGACGGGAGAATTTCTGAGCAAAAACCTTTTGAAGCCTTAAAATCCCAGCAACTTCCCAAAGCAGCAAGTGTGACATCAGCCTTTAGCTCCCCTCAGCACTAATAAAAAAAGCTGCACTTAGCAAACTGGAACAGACCCTAAGCCAGGGACAGGAGCCTCAGTGGATGGTGGGAAGTGCACATGAATATTTATGAGTGTCTGGTGCAGAGCAGCAGGAAGGGAAGCATGGAGGGGAGTGAAGTGGCATGATGTAACAGGGAATAACAAGGAATGACACCTCCCCAGCAGATGAACACACAGCAAGCTGCTCTGGGAATGGCTGGGATCAGCTGCAGAACGGGGATACAAAGGAAGGAGCCAGGCCCTTGGCACAGCAGCACCATTTTAAACCCTAAGGATGTGGAAAAAGCTGCATTTCTCATCCTTTTTGCTCCCCAAGACAGAGGGTATAACTTGATTTTCCTAAGGGTTACACCAAAAACAGATCTGCTCTATTTACAGGAAAACAGGGAAGTGCAGCCAGGGCTCAGGGAAATGTCCTCAAACATTTATTTTTCTCTGAGGAGGCCGAGACTCCCCCCTTCCCTGGCCACCACCAAAGACTCATTTGTGACGGCTTCTCCAAGAAATCCAGGATACTCATTTCAAGCCGTGCCAAAAATTAAGTTTCACACACGTCTGGGACCGTGTTTAAAGATCTGCCCTTGCTACTGAGAAGCAAACAGGAAAGAGAGTTTTGTTGCAACCCAGTTGACACCAGAGCAAAGGGGTTTTAGTTCCAGTCAATCTCTCTGGGCAATAATCCATGGAAACAAGAGTTTTCATGCCTGCCCCCTCCTGTCAGGCATTTCCATCATTTACAAAAAGGGACCAATTACTCCCTTATCTACAACAACCAGTAATCAAATGATTAACACTTCAGTAACTGCCTTATAAAAAAGATGACTATGAAAATATGTGTTAGCCTGAAAAGCTCATTAAATCCCATTCATTCTTCTACTTTGGGCACCTCAGAGCACATTCACAGGGTTGTTTGCCACAATAATTCATCCAAGACAGAAGGAAATGGAGGCTGATGCACTTCTCTGACCTCAAAAGTGGTTTTTTCCCAAGGTGCTGCTGCCAGCAGTGCCCAGCAAGGCCTGTAACTCCACTGCCCAACTTTTTAGTCAAATTCAATGCAATGCAGAAATCAAGGATTTATCTTCTTTCTTTCCAAGAGATGCTTTTCAAAATCTACCAGTTCAAGGCTGCTCCATGCCTTAAATTTGAAGCTCTCAGCCTTGCTTTAGATCAGATATACATCTGGATAGAGACAAACACTTGGGATTAAATCTAGCTGAACATTAGTCTCTGTAACTAGGAATGCAGAGTTAGTTAAAGTTATTATAAACCTGCTCTCTTTTTCCTTCAATGAGAAAATTTTCATTTTATTCCTAATCTTGCAGGATACATTTTCCTGGTCTAATTCCTGCTGTACACTATGACAACTTCTTTCAAATATTTGGCAAAACAGTTTTCACAGAATGGGGTGGGTTGGAAAGGACCTTTAAAGCTCATCCTGTCCAAGCTCCCTGCTGTGGTGTTCATTCTAAACTTCAGGTGAAACTTCCCCTCCTCAAGGGAATCCCAACAGCATTTCTGCCACTGCAAAAGATGTGAGCAGGCAGTGACAAGAGGGAAAGTCCCTCATTCCTCACCTCACCTGCAGATTCCTCCTCCCACTCAGACAGCTGAGCTGCTCACTGGTATTTACTGCTCCACCTCCAGTGGACGAGAAATTGCCCCTACCAGGCAGAGCAGCAATTCTCCCAAAGGATCCTTCCTTTTACACAACCATTGCCAGGCACGCTGTGTAAAATCCCAGGAGGGTTTTACAGCTGGCAGCAACACATCGAAGGACAAGCAGCAAAAAGCCTGCTCTGCCACTGATCCCAGTATTCAGTGCCATATGGATGTGTTTTATGCAGTCCCTGGGCATTTTGAAACCAGCAAGAGAAGCAGAGAATTGTCACTTGTATTTAAAGCTCAGCAGTAGCTAAAGGGAAAAGGAAGAGGCAGAAGAGAGTATTTTGTTTTATCCATCTTTTTCTAAGGCAACATCAGCCTGTTAGCTGTCTATAGGCAATTTAGAATCTTATTTTATTTAGCTCTACACTTTTTTCTTGAGGGAGATGCCAGGTAGTTTTAGCTGGTATCTGTATTTCTCAGAAATAAACTAAAGCACAAGGCAAGCCTGATCATGACTGGCCCCAAGGTAGAAGGCACAGCCTGGACACATAAAGCTGGAAAAAACTCCCCTTTGCATTTTGGGATGTGAAAGGATCACCCAGATCAATAAAAATGTGTGGAAACTCATTACAAGTTTAATGACAAACTCAATAACTCCTTCCCACTAAGCAAATCCTAATCAGCACTGGCAGAGTTGATAAAAGTAGAACAATATCCCTGATTATTAATGCACAGGCAAGATTTCCTTTGGGATCTGCACCAAGCCTTGTGACAGGGACAAAAATACCCAGTGATAAATAGCTTCATTAATTCTTGTGGGTTTTGTCAGTAATTAGCTTGACTCTTCCTCCCAAAATGGGAAATAAATGAAAGAGCACAATGCAAACAAATCTTGTTCTGTTTGCTCAGTCACAGCCACAAAGAAATGAAACAGTAAAAACGGGTCAGCCTCTGGTTCTGTCTCGAAATCACACCTTGGAGTTTTTTTAAACAATGAAGGTGCACACTGAAAAGTTTTCATATAAAAACTGGGGTGTTTTTTACCACCCCATTGCAGAAAAGAATAAACAAGAGTCAGCCCCTCACTGCTGAGCAGGAAGGAACAGATCTATTAAATATAATAATTCAATTGCTCTGTCAGTATAGTAAAATAAAAAGCCATGGAAATGTTACCTCCTAAGCACGGCTATAAAAATTCATTTTAAAATCTACACCTTGGGTTCTAGAGATGAAACCTCTTGTCTGCTTTTCTGCAGAGGAATTCCAAGGCAAGCCTGTAACGCAACCAGTGCTATTTTCACAGTTTGAAAGGTCTCTAAAAGCAACAGAGCCAGAGCGAGTGTCACAAGTGGAAGACCTCCAGGCAAACCCAGCTCTCCTCCCCCAGGATAACAGCAAGCCTCTGGGAAGTGACACAGTGCCACGTGAGCAGCCAGACTCCCAGTTTGCTGTCGGAGGAACAGCTGTCATATCCCATGCTCAGAGTGCTGAGTCTCCCATCATTTCATACAGAAGGGGCAAATAGTCTGATTAAATACGGCTGAAGGTAGCTCAGGTCTGCAGAAGTCAAGTCCTGCCCATTTCTGAATGCTGGGTGGGTTTTTTAAATTTAATTGAGGTTAAACTGGTGTGGAAACCAGAAACCGTCTTCAACGTCCTACAGCCAAGCAAAGTAGGAGTTTTGGCTTGGAGGAAGAGCCCTGGAATCCTGTGAAGAGCTGGAACCAAAAGGCTGCAATGGGGTAAATGGAACATGCACGTGGACACCTGGAACAGCAGGGAACAGCAGGAGCAGGAGGGGAATCTCAGGTGCCACCTGCTGCACAGTGTGGCAAATGTGGTTTCATTCCAATGAGGAAGAACAAACCCAAGACAAGGCAACCAGAAGATCAAGATTTGGAGGAACTGTGCAGATAAGGGAAACAAAAGAACAGGGAGACATGAGAATTTTGCCCAAGCAGTCAGGGATGAGACAAAGCACCTAAAGGAAAGATCCTGAGCAGTTTTGACTCCTAAGAGGTGCAGGACAAGTGTCACAAAAGCATGGAAAGCCCAAAGGACACAGTGAGCATCCAGCTGTGTCCCACCCTGTGTCCCAGACTGGGCAGAAATCCTTTGGAGCCCTTTGGAGGGCAGGGATCAGAGTGGGTAGCCAAGATCTACACTTCAGTGACTGTGAGGGAAATCCAGGTTAGGATGCCTCCCACTTCCATGTGGGTGAGTTTAACACCAACCAGAGGACAGGAATTGTGGGTGATACACTCATGTTTTCAGGGGTATCACTTGGTTAATTAACCAAAGGGTACTCACAGGCCACCTTTCCATTTCAAAGACTTCTGTGCAGTCTCTCATTACTTGCCAGGAATGAAAAAAAACCTTCAAAATTCACAGGCTCACGAGGATATTTTTTCACCACAGCCTGAGGACTTTGCTTTCCTTTTTATCTTACACAGTTAAGGGTTTTAAAATAGTTTCCAATGAGGCTTCAAATATTCTCCAAAGGATTTTATCTTTACTGCTCACAAAATGCCTCAGAACCCTCGGCCATCAGCATTGGTAACTCAAAGCAGCACTTGGAAATTTAGTAAAGCACATCCCAGGGATCTTCTGACCAGGTGTGGATGGCTGTGGAGCTAAGGAAGAAGGAAGATTCAGTAGTCCAGAAGTCCATGTGACCACAGTCTGGACTCAAAATTTCTTAGGAGCGAGGCACAGCGAGTGGAGGATGGAGCTCTGAGCTGTGGGAATTCCAGGTGGACCTGATCAACAACTCAGCTGGCATGAGCAGCACAAACTGCAAAGAGGACGACATTCCATGCAGGAGGTGTTATTGGGAAGCTGCTCCTACATCTCAGCAATGATTTTTCCTAAAGGTGATGAACAGCAGCAGTTCTTGCAAAGTCTCCTCTTTTGGACTCCTCACTCTGGTTTTAAACACTGGGTTTCACCCTGGGAAGAAATATTCCACAACTGGACTGGATCCTATCCCCAATATTTAGCTAGGTGATATTTCTAAGTACATTTCTGTGAGAAAAAAACACATTAAAGAGCATATTTGTGAGGCAGAGGAGTTGGAGGATGGCTGGAGAAAGGAAGGAGGAGCACTGTTAGATCCTGGCTAGTGAGATCCTCTTCATTCCAGCTGCAGTTTAGCTGGGAATGGCTGCCTGCCCCAGAGCCAGAGTACAAGGATTCACAAAACTCACCTTAAAATCAAAGAATGAACAAATCTTATGCACCCCCATTAGTACAGAGGCACTGAAGGAAGCACATGGGAAATAGTTCTAGGAAGTCCCACTGAATAAAGATTAAATGTATTTCATATTCCCAGCAAGTCAGTGACCAAAAGTTAATTCAGGCTCCAGGATGCTGAGGCAAAGCCTGGCAGCCTCTGGTCCTGCACAGCTGCAATTCCAGTGTCCTCCAAGTGGGAAGGGCTGAGCCATCACAAAGAGTCCAAGGGTCAGGTGACATTTACTATTTCTTTCTTCCCAAATCAGCCTGTTCATTATTGCTCCAATAATCCCAACAGCACTGCTCCAAATAAACATGGTCTCAGCAACTCAATTTTTGGACAAAGTATCAATTTTGGATGGCAGTCTTTGGGTTGAAATTTCAGAAAGACTCAACTTTATTACAGTTTTGCTGTGAGCAACAAGGAGACAAATCAAATGGTTTTAGAGACACCTCCACAAATTCAATTCCATTCCAGTTGCTTCTCACACAAAAATTTGACCTATCAAGTTTCAGAGCCCAACACTGAAACTTTATTATTGTCATGCAAGGGTGGCTCAATATTCACTTTATATATGACGGCAGTTAAACCCCATGGTGGTGAAATCACTTTTTGAAGCATCTACTGCTTCCAGTTTCTATCATTCCAAATTTCCATTAAAAACCAGTGTAGGACTGAGCAAAAAATCACCTGGAGACCTTCAGTAATTAATCATTCATAAGATCCAATTTTTACATCCCAGTATTTTATTTTTAAATACCTAATTATCTGCTTGCAAAAGGCTTGAAATAAATAAAATGCTACATATGGAGAAATAGCAAAGGTAATTAAGCCAGTCTGGACAGACATTACGTTGGAAGGGTGGATCTGCTCTGCCAGGAGTGGTTCTGGAAAGCACAAATTCCACAGGGGCAAAAGGGGAAGGAGCCAAGAGCTCCTCCATCACCTGAAGCACAAGAGATCCCTTCAAATGATTTCCAAATTTACAGCCACTTTAAGTCCTCAATTTAAGTCAGAAACTAAATGCTACCAAACCATTTTGGAAAGAAGAAGCAGACATTGAAAACATAATTACGAAATTCTGGTTTAAATACCTTTAACACAGTATTTGTTCCCATAACAAACCACATTCATGGGCAGTTTAGCCAGAAATCTGCATAAAAATCCTCAAACAGCGTTTCCCCAAAGTGACTTTTGCTAAATAAATTGCAAATGATAGGCTGATGCATCATCTAATATGGAAACACTCTCCTGGACTCCTCAGAGCTCTGTTCCTGAGGCAGGAGAGAGCAGCCACCTGAGGATGCAGCTCTGCAGGGAAACATTTTCTGCTCTGAGCCCTGAGCATTGTCCCTGTGCGAGCTGAACCAGCAGGTGCCAGCATCCAGCTGAGGGAATCCAAAGGCAGCCCTTGGAACGAGCTCCTGCTCCCTTCCCAAAGATGTTCTGCCCTTGAAAGCACAACAAGCACTGCTCAGTCAGCCATTTCCAGCCAGGAATTAGAGAAGTTTCAGGAGACCTATCAAAACGCAAGGGATTACCATCCCCTTCCCTTCCCTCCATCCTCTAACTCAGTTAAATTCTGCCTAATGTTTCCCCAGCACCATTATCCCACTGGCAAAACAAGCAAGTATTTCCTCTTGCTCCCTCCTCTCCTGACTCCCCACACTGCCACAGAGAAATTTCTGCTCTCTCACACTGCGGTGACAATTTTCCTCCTGGGGGAAGGAGAAAAGGAAAACGAGAAAAATAAGGAGGAGGGGAAAAAGAAGAAAAGGAAGAAGGGCATGATAGCTCCATATGGCATTCTCCTCAGTGATTCCATCTTATTCCCACAACCTACCGTCTCCTGGGAAGCATCAGGACCTGTCCTCTGCTCTTTCCACACAGGAGGTGCAGAACAGCCTCCACAGGAGCTGGTTTTTATAAAACAGAAACCCAAAGTGTGTAGAAACTGGGATCAGCTGCAGGAGCTGCAGGCTCTGGGCTCCTCAGACACCTCTGTGGGTCCAGGCAGCACAATCCCACAAATCCCTGACATTAGGGATGCAAGGGAAGGGTATCCTGACACCACATTATCCTTTTCTCCTCCACACCTGCTGCTCCTGAGCTGCCCCAGCTCTCCTCCTGGGAACTGGGGCAGGACAGAGCCTGTCAGACATTCGATGCTCCTGCTGCCTGCGCTGCAAATCAAGAACTCCAGGCTTAAAGGATGTTTAAGCACCACATCAATCCCCAGCTTTTCAATGGGAAACTTTTCCTCCCAAATCTTCCTCTTTTCCTCTAACTTCCTCCTGACTGAGACACTGACCTCTCCATATGGAGTTCCAGCCAGCTGACAATAAACTTGTTCCTTCCCAGCTGTGCTTCACAAATGCCTTGAGAAGAGGACACAGAGCCTGAAGGGTCTGCAAACCCAAGGTCTGATACTCACTTTTATGAATTTTAAAAATAGCTAGTCTTTCAAAGGCAGAAATTTAGTTCCAAATAGTAAATGGAACAAGGTCTGTTGGTCTTTTATTCTGATCTTTTGTAGATGAATGGATATTCCAGAAGGAATTGTGGGATTCAACGATACAAAAAAAAAAAATAAATAAATAAAGTGTTTATATGAGAAACTGGGTTTGGAGCAGAAAATTCTTTAGAGAAGAATTATCTACACTCCAACTGGGATACAGTATCTTGAAATAAACACTCTCCTCCAGCAGTAGTTTCCAGAAGAACAATTCCTTCATATTAAGGACATATACTAGTTAAGTTCCTATTTAATTGGAATATTTATTCTCTAAGACTTGTTCCTAACTTGAGTAATTCCTTGTATAAACCTGCACAGAAAATATTTTGGGGTCTTCAGGCTGCCCTACCTAAAACCAGCTTTAAGTGCACCACAGAGTTGGCTGTGCAAGGCTTGGACAGACTAAACAACCATTTAAAACATCAGCCATGCCATCCCCCAGGGACATTTCTTCTCTAGATGGCAGGATTTACTGGAGGCAACGTGTAGTAATTCACACAAGGTTCCTTTTGAGTTTCCTAAAATCTCCCGCATTTTTAAGCGAAAATGTAAAATTCCCAAGGCCAAGGAATTTATTTTTAACTGTAAATTACTCACTGTGACAGCACAGAGTCCACCAAGCCTAGAAACAGAGGCAACCTATGAGCCCCTTGCATTTCACCAGAGAGGGGGGAAATATTTTAACACCAAACCAGCTGATGACTCTGGAAAAGCTTTTTTCAAGTCTGCTGTTGCACTACAGCATCCAAATAAAGAGGTCAATTTTGTGGGACATGAGTGTTTGATCTGCCTAATGTTTATGCAGTGCCAAGGAAAAAAACCCATCCTCTTCCCCAAGTCACATTGTGGTCTAAGAGCAACTAAAAAGGAAAAAAAAAAAAAGTGGAAGAGAATTACGGTCACAATCGTACAGTGGTGGATAAAAGCCACTCTGATGACTGCCCAGTGAAAAAAGACCAAAGATAATTTAGCTAGGGAAGAAAAAATGGGAAGCTGGAAGAACAGAAAGAATAGGAACATAATTAAGATTTGAATTCATAAATATTTAATATTAAGGGGCAGCTGGAAAAGCTGAGAAGAAATTACAAGAACCAGTGAGTGAGTCTGGCAGTGAGAGACTGGAATTGACCAACCCTGTGAAAACCTCTTTGTAAAGCCTTCCAAGGTCAGGGAAAAAAAAGGAAAAAAAAAAAAAATTGGGATTTCCTTGTGCTGATACTCCAACTGCCTTCAGCCATCTGCCCCTCCTCCAGCTGTGTCCAGCTGCTGCTGAAGGATTCACCTCTGGCTTTGTCCCAGTCAGCAGCACCAGCTCAGCTTGAGGAAAGCCATCCTGGGTTTTATGTGGACACAAGTGACTTTCCAGCCATTTTGAGTGAGCCTGGGACAAAATGCCCAAAAGCTGCTCCAGAAGCAAGTAAGGGGAAGGGGAAAAAAAATAATGATGTCCTAGAGACAAGACAAAGAAGGCAGCAAACCTTTAAATGAAGACCTGCCTACTGTCAGGAAGGAGTCAGAACTTCCTTCAAATGTTCTCCACCTCCTCCAGCACTCAGACATCCTCTGGATGATTCCATTTCTCTACTAGGCCATCCTTCCATCAGGCCATTCAAAAAAATCCTCCAGTCACTGACACCAAGGGCTCTCACAGCCAGTGCTGTAGCAGCAGAGGAGGACAGGAATGAGTATTTCCTACTCCCAGAAAAGGCAACACCCCCATTAAAAAAAGGAAGCTGCAGAGAAACGCTCCTGCACTCACATGAATCCAATGCAGAGCCTCTGCAGGACTGAAGTCCCAAGCTGTTAACAGGAATTCTCCTTTCCCAGCTCCAGCAGCAGCTACCCACACCCCTTGGCAAAGCCCACACTGACAGGGATCTCGTCCATCCTGCATCAGCCACTGCTTGGAGCTTTGCCAGGGATGCTGCACCCTCCAAGGGCCCCTCTCCTGTTAGCTCCACATCTATTCCAGCTTTAATCCCCCTTCTCTTCGTGTTGCACATATCAAGAACATGATGGGAATGAACTTGCCCCCAGACAGGGGCACGGACAGGAAGCACAGCAGGAAGCATTTAGTGGAATGGAATAAACTGGCCCCTGCATTAATTACAGAAATGCTGGAGTGGGTTGGTTTTTTCTGCAGCAATTGCTGATTGCTCCTGAAGAAGCAAGCCATTAAAGGAAAGTCACTTAGCAGGATAAATGGCACTTGTCTACACGGTGCAAATGTTAATGGCACAGAGCTTTAAAGGGTCACAATTCAAGGCAGAGAAAAGACCAACTGGAAGTTAAGACATTTTCTCATCAGCAGGTTTAGCTGCCCCTTCCTGGTCCTGCCTGAAGAGAAAATACAGCTCATCAGTATTGCTCCAGCATTTCTTCCCAACTCTTTCAATTCTGAGCAAACATGCTTGAGAGCTGAGGCAAAGCCTTCATTCTGTGTGTTGGTAACACCTACACGTGTCTGGATGAGAGAACACCACGAGCCTGCCAATCTCAGAATAGCTGGGTGCCATCTCCAGGGGACACTGGCAGCTGCTCGAGGCACACAGACTCTGCCAGGTGAGCCCCAAAATCCCTGCTCATTTTATCGGGGAGCACGCGCCCGCCCTGCTTCACAGGTCCAGCAGAAAGGACACCCAAGGCAGGCACAAAACCAGGCAGGTTACACCCTCACTGGAAGAAGTCAAATTAATTAAATGCACTGTTCTGCAGGACAGCTGATTGAGGACTTCCTTCCCAAAACTCCTTTTTGCCAGACCCAACAGGAGGCAGCCAGAAACAAGCAAGGGGCTTGACAACTCAGATTTATTTACATGCAGTTTCACACAATATTTGCTTCCCAGATTATCTTTTTTTTTTTCTGTCACGCACTAGGTTTCATTTGGATAAGAGTTAAATAGTACTGAAACATACAAAAATGTCATTTTCTTCCAGCTAATATCACTCAAATATTCCAGAACATGGTTTAAACATAAAAGGAAAATATCTGACATAAAATAATTGATGGAATTGCTCACTGTCCCTGGGCCTTTCATAATGTTAGAGCCAGAAGAGCTGGGTTTATGCTGAGGGGAAAACAAAGAATTCATTTAGCTTGTCAACTTTATGTGAGCTCAGTAAATAAATCAAGCAAAGAGACCTGAAAAATTCGACTTTCACTGCAAGTCCACATTTTGGCTGTGTTTGTTTGTCAAGACACACACTTTTCATTTAAACTAGTTCCATAAATAATTGACATTAACGTGTCAAAGCCATCACCATTTGTTAATTTTCCTAACAGTGCTTTTACAGAAGCTCAGGAGCATCTAGAGATCATCAAGTCCTTGATCAGCCAAGGCTTGGACCCAGTGATCTCGGGGGTCTTTTCCCTGCTCCTGGGAGAGATGGATCAGCATTTCCATACCTGTTCAGAAACATTCATGTACCACAAGGTTACTGCTCTCACAGGCTACAGGCCTCACAGGTAAATTTTGGAGGCTGCCTTGAAAAATCTGACGGTGTTCACGTTGAGACAGCGAGGTGTGGGTTTTTCTGAGGCACGTTTCAAAGCGTTGCAGGGTTTGAGCTGGCTTGTTTTGGTTGGTTGGTTGGGGTTTTGTAATCATTAGTGTACACAACAGGTACTTGTACACGCATGAACACAACAAACTGCCTTTAAACACCTGGACTAAATTAGCAGGTAACTAAAAAGGCAGCTATTTCCTCACAGACTGATCACAGGAGACAGATTTTTAACCATCACTGAAGCTGAGAAAAATGGCTGTTGGCTCTGATAATTCCCAAATGCCACATCATCTGCTCAGGTGGGCTCAGATGAGCTTCCCTGCCTTTGTTTCTCCATTAGTCCCACTTACAAAACAAGCAAAAGCTTTCAGGCATCTGCTTTGCAGAACCTGGATCCCGTGCCAGGTACCACCACCACCCCAAGAGCTGCAGCTAGCAAATCCATTATGTCACATCAAGGAAAAAGATGATCATTTCCTTCCAGCTCCCAGATTGTTTCTGAGATGCGGAGAGAAAAGCACAGCAGAGTTCAGAAAGGCACAGCTACTCCTCCTTTCAAGAACAGACACAGCTCCTTCAGAGGCTTCCACAAATAGACAGGGATCAAAAGACACCGTGAGAACAGGCACCACAAAACACTGATGCCTTTTTCTCCGTGCTTCTGCCACACGTTGCTTTAGGAAGGGATTTTTCAGCGGTGGAGAAGAGAAAGAGGAGAAATGGTGGTGTCCAAGACCTTCAGGGCAGCGAGGAAGGACCAGACACCAAGCACACTGCACTATGAGAGAATCCCAGAACAGTCTGGGTGGGAAGGGACCTGTCACCAAGGAAGATGTTCATCAGTGTTGATCCCACGAAGAACACAGGTGAAGACTGTGGCAAAGAAAGTCACTGAGTACCTCAGCCTTCTCCACATTCTGGGTAACCAGATCTCCTGTTTCCCTCTGGAGAGACCCCACTCTTTTCCTGGTGCTCCTTCATTGCTACAGAAGCTTTTCTCGTTGCCACTGGTCATGGCCAGATTTAATTCTATCAGGCCTTTGGGTTTCCTAACCTCACCTCTGGCTGCTCAGACAATTTCTGTGCATGCCTCCCAGGCAACCTGCCCCCACTTCCACCCTTCCATTTTGGGTTTGAGGCTGCCCAGGAGTGCCTTGTTCATCCTCCTGGTGCTCCTGCCTGACTCCCCCTTTGTTGGGATGCATTGCTGATATCCCACTTCCAGATGTGGAGCCCAAGTTTGGAAACTCATGGAAAATTCACACAGTCCAAACAGAACCCCACATACCTGAAGGCCACAGGAAAACCACAAGGTTAGGAATTACCCAGAGGGGAAGGGATCAGCTTTTAAACCACCAGTGCAAGAACGTAGTAACTCCCTGGAGTCTGCAAAGCTGAGAATCCCTTAGGATTCTCCCAGGGGGCTGTAGGCAGCACAGGGATGGGCCTGTGCCTGCTGCCAGCAGTGCCACCCCAGCCCCACATCACACCCCAAGCACCTGCAGCTCCCCAGTTACCTAATGAGACACATCACACTGCTCAGCAGTGCCTGGACCAACATCGTTATGCAACCCAACAGCTCATTAGTGCCTTCCCAACAGTTGTGTTCCACAAGTTATTAAACTGCACTTATCAGCGGGCTCTCGATATTGAAAATCTCAGCTCCTGATTAAAAAAAAAAAAAACAAAAAACAACAAAATGCAACTGGTTCTAATTTCCTTCAAGATCTTATGCAGAAATGCTAGCACAGAGAGACAACAGGGAGTTCTTTTGCTTTCTGTGCATGTTGGTGCCCTTCAGACCTGCTCGCCAATGAAAGCTGCAGTAGAAACTCACGTGATGAACAAATATTTCTGTTGCAGTGCCCCAGCATTCAGTTCTGCCCACTCAATCAAAAAAAAAAAATCCATTTATTAAGAAGCAGAGGTGTTCCTATGCGAAGCAGAACTAACGAGGTTATTAATATTTGAACATGTGTCATATTTAATGCAAGCTACCCCAACAGAGGTGATGTGTCCACTCCCTGATGTGACCCAGAAATCAGAATTCCTTAAACTTGAGGTTACTAGGACTGATGAAAATCACCTGATAAAACCAGATCAAAGGCAGTAAGAAATGTACTTCCTCACACACAATAGCTCTATCTAATCCCTCAGCACAGAGCTCTCCCTGCCTTTTTAGCAAAGATTAGCATATTTAAAACTGCTAAACTCTGTATAATCTTCAATCATTGAGAAAAGTAATTCAATTAGCGAGAGTGCTGGTGAAGTTGCCTTCTCCTAGCCAGGCAGCGCTGCATCCCTGTACAAGTTAATAAAAATAGAGATGGAAGGAGAGGAGAAGATTCTTCTGGCTGGGCACGGATGATGTTGCAGGCTCGTGATGCACCCACAGCGAGTCCCCAGGCTGGGCCTGGGAGGGCGTGGGGGACACGAGCCCCAGAGACAAGGAGATTTGGGGGATTGAGGAGCGAGGAAAATCAGCACCTTAGCACGGGAAAGAGCATCTGCAGCTAGTGATGAAGAGCACGAGGCAGGGCCACTGCAGTCCGTGCCAGCGCTGAGGGATACGGCACTGAACTCCCACAGCATGGCTGAGGGGAGCGGAGGAGACCACACACTGCATCCGCTGTCAATCCCACCCTCTGCTGGAAATACAGCACCCAGGGATGCTTCTAGAGCTCCCATGGAAGGGCTGCAAAGCCTGCCCAGCAAGGGACTGCAGCTTAGATTTCCTCAGCCATAAGACACACATTTATTGGCGAGGCTGTGTACAGTCAGCACGGGTCTGCCATCAGCCAGCTCTGGATGCTGAGGCAACTAATGGCCACCACGGCCCTTTGTGCCATTTCATTTGTCACCCTGAAGTCCCTGGATGTAAATGAGCCCAGAGCACTCAGCCTCCCCACCAGCAGCCAGAGCATATCTTTAATTATGGCCTTCCAACAGGGCACAGAACCTTTCATCTGTACAGGAAGCAAATGCTGCAATCCAGCGCAACAGTTGTACAAAGATCTCCCGGGTTATGAAAGCTGCTAACCTAAAAACTTCTATTTCTGCACCTCCCTCAACCTTCCAGACAAAGAACAACAAGGTGTGAGCACAGCCCGCTCCAGCTCCCTTTTTGCAACGCCAGATTCTTCCGCAGTTTTCTCCAAATATCACTGGGGCGTTCATTCCTCCAGGAGCCACTTGGAACGAGAGCTCTGCATCCTTCGGGCAGTAAAAAAAAAAAAAAATTAAAAAAAAAAAAAAATCACAGGGAATGACATCATGACAGAGCCATCTGAAGAGCTTCAATCCAGGAAGGGACGTGGAGGAGCGCCGTGTTGGAGCATGCCCACGCTGCAGCAGCAGCAGCCGCGGGATGCGCGGCCACGGGGCTGGCACGGAGTCATCGCCCAGCATCCCAGACAAAGGCTCAGCCAGGGCTGGAGCCCACCCTGCAGCTGCCAGCCCGGCCCCGGATTCCAATCAGCTCCCACCCATCCCCAAGCCCCAGCCAGGCAGCAGTTGCAGGGCTGGGAATGTTCGGGCAGGAGGATTTCGCTGCGCTGCACCCACTGAATCCCTTCTCTCCTCCCTAGGTTTGGTGCTGTGACTGGGAATTATTTAAAAGCTCCCAGTATAAAACCAGATGATTAGCTGAGAAGGGGGGGAAAAAAATATTCCTAGAGGAAGCAGATATCTGACGTTATGTCTGCTAGAGGAGACAAGAAATGCACGTGTAAAGGAAGAGCTGCTGAGATTTAAGATCTGCACCAGGTGCCACAACCTTCCGCGGAGGTATTTGAAAACGAAGCTCAGAAATACAGGTAAACAAGCCAAGCATTTTGCAAATGCATTGCTAATATTTCAGATTCCTGTTATCAAACACCTGGGGGAAAAAACCAACCAAACAAAAAAACTGAGAAAACACCAGCATTTTCTACACATGACCCTCATCCAAAATCCTCATAAAATGGCTGGCCAAATAGCACTTTACCAAGTAGATCAGGTGACTTACCCAAAAAATAATAAATAATCGAGTTGCACTCGTGCTCCCCAAATCCCTGATGTGAGAAGAGCTGTTTCAACCCCAAAACGACAAAATAGAAAGAAAATGATCCAAGGAACAGACTAAAGGAAATTTCCAGTGTACAGGTAAATAATATCAACAGCAGCCTTATCACCAAGCCCATCCACATCTGAGTGAGGAAACACCAAGATACAACTAATTTTGCCAAAAAAAACCCCCAGCTAGTATTTCATCATCTCCTACCACACGGACCAAAGGTGGCTGAGGGAGCAAATACCCCGCCCCGAGACAGAAAATATTTTGCACCTATTCATTATGTCACAGATCGCTCAGCATCTACCCAGCATTACACAAAGCACCTCATAAAGGAGCTTTTTTTTTTTTTTTTTTCAGAAAACTCTTCCAAGGGGAAGATTTGGAATGCAGCATTGGAGATCGAGGCCTTCCGCTAAGGAAGGAGGAGACATAGTTTAGATTGGGCTTTTTTTTTTTTTTCATTCCAAAGACAGGGAAGAAAACCTCATTGAGTGAATTAAATATTCAGAGCGTCGCTCTGCCAGGACACAACTCCATTATGGAAAAACGCTGTATTTACACAGGAAACACTGCGGATTGAGGCTCCTGCCCCCCAAAATCCAGAGGAGCTGGGATCCAATGAATCAGCAACTGTTCCTGCAGATGGGCTTTGCTGGCTGGGGGGGATTAAAACAGAGCTGGACCCCACGAGGGTGGGTGGGTGTCAGGGCAGGGCAAGGAGGGGGATCCCATCAGATCCCATAAGGGTGGGTGGGTGTCGGGAAGGGCGGAGGGGATCCCATCAGATCCCATAAGGGTGGGTAGGT
>WEZZ01036550.1:233289-284452 GCA_013400585.1 Chloropsis cyanopogon
CCCCTCCCCACCCTATGAGGGTGCAGCCCCCGTACCAGCGCGGCGCGGCCCCTTTAAGGCGGGATCTCCGCGCGGCCCTTCCGGCTCGCTGATTGGCGGGTTTTTCCCCCCCCTCTCCCGCTCGCGCGCGGGGGTTGCCGGGAAGCAAGGAGGCGGAAGTGCGCGCGGGTTCCTCGGCAAAGATGGCGGCGACGCTGCGGATCCAGAGCGACTGGAGCCGGGCGCTGAGGTGGGAACGGTTCCGCTCTTTGTCCCTGTCCTTGTCCCGATCCTTGTCCCGATCCCTGCCCCGCTCACGGCCGCTTCTTCTCTCTGCAGCAGGGACGAGGGCGAGGCGTGGCTGAGCTGCCGCAGCCCCGGTGAGTGGCCTGAGGAGGCCTCGAGGGGGTGAGAGGGCGTGAGGGAGGATCGAGAGGGCTCTGGGGTGAAGGGTGATTAAACAGCAGGGGTGGCTGGGGATCCCTTGGTTCAGCAGGGATCGGGGCGGTTTGGTTTTAAAGGGGATGGGGTCATTCAGGGATCCTGAGGGGGTGAGGAGGGGCTGGGGGTGTTGGAGTTCGCTGTGGGTAAGGAGGCGGTGAGGGAGGTTGGGGTCCCTCTGGGCTGGGAGGGGATGTTTGGGGTCCCCGTGGGTGCTGATGGTGCTGTCCCCCAGGCAAGCCCACCCTGTACGGCAGCGTCACCCGGCGCGGGCTCGGCTCCGACGGCGTCCCGGACATCGCGGCCTCCGAGGGATTCGTGGTCGGGGAAGTCACCAAGGTGCCAGGGCTGCTGGGGGGACAGGGGTTGGTGACCTTCCCCCGTGCATAAAGGGGGCTGCTCTGACAGCCCGGGCTGTCCCCTGCTCCCTGCACGGTCCTGTCCCGCTGTGCAGAGCCCTGGAGCTGCTCCCCACCATCCCTGCCCACCTGCACCCTGAGGAGATGAGCCCCATCAATTTTCAGGCTCTGGGATCCAGCCCACAGTTCTACCTCAGCAACCTCTGTTTCAGGGCTAACAGCACTTCTAATTCCTTTTTTCCCTTGTTTCCTCCCCTAGAAAAGCATCCTCATTTCCTGTCCTCATGAAAACGCGTCCACAAAGTTCCTGGCTCCGTACACAAGTTTTTCTAGGATTCATCAGAAAAGTGTGAGTAGCCTGGTGGGGTGGGAATCTCAGGGTGTGACTGGCAGCTCTCAGATACCGGGGTGTCTGTGGTGTGCTCGCAGGGAGGGGTGGCCTGGAGTGTGGGTCTGTGTGTCAGGGGTTGCAGTGGAGATGGAAGTGTGATCCTGGGGGTCCTGGATGGTGTTCCCACTGGAACACCCTGGGCCACGTGCCACTGACTCCTTCCCCCTTGAGCAGGATGGAAATGGGGATTGCAGGCACAAAAGACGAAGCTCGGGGTTGAGGTAAGAACAGTTTACTGAGAAATAAATGGAAACAAATGGAATAAGAATATTAATTAATAAAACGTACAGGACAGGGAAGAGATCTGCTCACCACAAGGAACCCAAAACCCCCAAAACCTGTGCAACTGAATATCCCAAATCTCCTGTGCCCCTCCCTGCTCCTGTAAAAATTAACCCTGTCCTGGCCAGAACCAGGACATTCCCCACCCATGGTTCCATCCCATCTACTCGTGCCCAGCTCCCACCCCACCCATGTCTGTGCACACAGAAGCACAGGAATCATTCCCTATACCAAGGGCTGTGCCTCCTCAGTGCCTCGAGATTTGTATTTATATCCATTGTCTGCTTCTCCTTGTCACATTCCAATTGGTGTCCAGGGGTTTTTCAGCTGTGTTCTTTTGGACTTGGAAATCCTTCTGATTTCCTTTTCTCCTGCTGCCGTTTTCTCACTTGTACTTCTGAGCTTTATAAAACCAATCCAGTCCATTTCCATTCTTTAAGACCTTGGTGGCTTCAACACTTTCCTTTGGGAGCTCTTCTAAAACACCGACCTTTTCCAAGGCTTGGCTTTGTAGTGCTTTGAGTTGTTCCGTGCAGGACGCTCCGCAGGTAGGACAGCGTAGTCCCGGCAGATGGGACAGGTGCTGGAATGCTCCTGGAGCCACGTCCTGATGCACTCTCTGTGGAATTGATGCCCACACTGCAGTTCACACCGGCTTCTGCCTAGCTCCTCGTGGCATATTGTGCAGGGATCGTCACCGGAGGCTGCGTGTTCCTCGGGCTGGATTTCCACCGAGGAGAAGCTGTCCTGTGGTGGGGAGGAGGGTTTCAGTTTGTAGTCCCAGATGAAAGTTTTTAATTTTAGCACCTTTAGGTTCCTGTTCCAGGTGATTGACGACAGCGCCTTGGCGTAGAGCGGCGGCGCGCTCACTCTGAACGCCTGCCACATGTCCCAGGTGCAGCAGGCTCTGTCCAGGTCACCCAGGCACCGACTGTTCTGTGTGTTCCCAAAGAGCACATCGGCCACGGACAGCTCTGTCAGGTACTGAACACCCTCCAGCCTGCTGTTCCAGCTGTCCCGGCGCTCCAGCAGCTCGGCCGCGCCGTACGCGTCCCTCACGCTCCACACCAGTCGCATCCAGAGGCTGTGAGTTCCTGCCCTCCTCCCGAGGCCCCTGTCAATGGCCACGTCCCCAGACAGGGGTCCCAGCTGCCTGGCTTCAGAGCTGTCCAGGAACACGTCCTCGTTGGCCCCTGCAAACCAGCACTCGTACAGCCAGAGCAGCAGGGGCTGATCCGCACGGCGGCTGAAACGGTCTCGGGCTGACCGCAGCTTACGTTGGGATTCACTGCTTACCTCTGGCTCTGCCTCTTCATCATCTTCTGAGGGCTCTTCATCATCTTCATCCTCTTCATCCCACACTAAGGAAACCAATCGGGTGTTGGATGTGTTCTGTGCAGGAGCGACTGCTCCCAGCGTGGGTTGTTCCTCTGCTGCAGCTGCAGTTTGAGTGGCCGTGGTGCTTGTTGGCCTGTTTTCCTCCTCCTCCTCCTCCTGGGGGGACTGGCTGGTTTCCAGCAGTGCCCGATAAAGAGTAGCCAGGCCCCAGCACAGTGCAGTAAGTTGCTCCTCCCTGGAAGCACCGCAGCGTTTCTCTTTCAGATATTCTGCCACTTGAACTGGGTCCTGGATTTGTTGAGGGGTGAACTTCCAAACCACTGGAGCCGAATACTCCTTCAAAACCTGCCCGATTTTCTGCCACCTTCCGTGCCACTCATCATTATCTGCTCTCTGAATTCTCTTCCCAATGATCTCTTTTGTAAATCTAAAGATGAAGTAGACCATTAAGGTGATGTAGAGCAGAGGGAGGAGATATAGCAGACAGAAGGACAAGGTGCTTTCTTCAGTATTCAGGTGCAGCTCAAAAGCTGCTTTGAGAGGCTTAAAGGAGTTAAAGGAGGTGAAAAGGCTGTGAAAATATTCATGCCCCGTTCCCCCCACGGCCTGGGAACGATTATTAATGGTCTCCTGGAGGTGGTGTATCACGCCACAAGTTGACACCACAAAATCCACGCACATAAGAATCTTGAACCATCTCTCCAAACGGTTAAAATGCATTATCAGGACCACACAGGGAAGTATAAACCTGTACAGGTACCACTCGAGGAAGAGCTGACTGAGCCACATCGTGGCCAGCGACTGTACCTAACGCACCAAACACTCAGCTCGAACTTGCGATGGGTGCCGGGCTGGGCTGGCGATGGTTTGGGATTGGTATTCCCAAACTCAGCGTTCCCAGGGCGCTCGGTGGGAGCCTGCAGAGGGGAACCGGAGCACCGGAGGCAGCAGCGATGGGGGCCGAGGCCAGAACAGCTCACTGGGAACAGCGGTGGGACAGGGACCGAGCCGGCCGGGAGAAGAGAAGCGGGGAAAACAAGTTTTTCCCGCCCGCGAACGGAGAGGTGGGAGCGGGGAACATCCGCCTCCTGGCCCTGCCCCTCCGGCTGCTGGAAAATTAACCCTGTCCTGGATAGAACCCATCTGCATTTCTCATTCCTGTCCATGGGGGTTTTTCTCCCCACCCACAGCCTGAAAATTCAGTTCAAAAAATGCAATGCAAATGCAACTCACAGAATCACAGAATTCCTATTGTCGGAAAAGATCTCTGAGACCATGGAGTGCCAGCTGTGCCCAGTCCCCACCTTGTCACCAGCCCCAGCCCTTCTCTCCAGCCCTTCCTTGGACACTTCCAGGGATGGGCACTCCAAACCTTCCCATGTTTATAACTCCTTTCCATGAGGAAATTCCTCCTGATGTCCAACCTGGCCCAGCCTGAGGCCGTTCCCTCTCCTCCTGTCCCTGTTCCCCCTGGCTGTCCCCTCCTGGCAGGAGCTGTGCAGAGCCACAAGGTCCCCCCTGAGCCTCCTTTTCTCCAGGCTGAGCCCCTTCCCAGCTCCCTCAGCCCCTCCTGGGGCTCCATTCCCTTCCCAGCTCCCTCAGCCTCTCCTGGTGCTCCATTCCCTTCCCAGCTCCATTCCCTGCCCTGGACATGCTCCAGCCCCTCAATGTTCTTCTTCTGAGGGCCCCCAATTTGTATAGAGAACTAGTTTTAGTTCAGTGTTTCAGCACATTTAGGCTGTGATTTGGCCCATAAATATCTCAAACTGTGCCTTGTGGGCTTGTGTGTCAGGCCAGTTACCATGAGCTGTTTTCTTATTTCTCATCTGTTTACAGGACCTGTTAGACAAGTCCAGATTTCTCTCCCACCTGGGATAAACCTGGAATACAACTGCTGCTTGCGCAGGCTTCTGCCTCAGCATTCCTTTTCCTCCTTGCCTTGCAGGGTCACAGGCAGAGAATGTACTTAGCAGGTCTCCCCCTGTACAGAATTAGGCTCTTGAGCAGAAATAATTGTATACAGAATTATATAAAGCTAATTCTTGGTGCTTTTACCTTCCTGCAGATTACCTGCCTTGATATTTCCAGTGGTGGAGGACTGGGTGTGTCTACCAGCACGGATGGGACCATGAAAATATGGCAGGCTGCAAATGGAGAAATAAGAGTAAGAGCATCTGGCTTGGGTGTTTTTGTGTTGTCTGTGACATTTCTGAAGTCCTGAAGGCCATGACTTTGGTCAGGCTGTGAAGAATCTGGCTTTTTAATGAAAAGCTAATTGAAATTGGGCACCTTGGAGGCTTTGAGTCAAATCTGTTGGAAAAGGTGGCTTCTCCCAGGGGGGATGTTGCTCAGAGAGGTACTCAGGAATAACAACCCCTATCCTGCATGGTAAAAACACTGAATTTCTTATGAAAGAGAGAAGATGGGAGGACAAAAAATTTTGGTGCTGGATTAGCTACACCCTGTCTTGTGGCCTTCCCAGTGAAGGGGGAAAGCTCCTCCTTGTGGAGCTGGACCTGTCAGCTCCTTGTTTGGCAGAGGATAAAGACATTTAACCTGCAATTAGAAGCAAATGCAGCATAATGAGCTGCTCAAATGGTAGAGGGAGGCCCAAAGTCACCTCTTTGACCGCCCCAAATTCAGACCACTCCATTCCAGCCATGCAGAATTTTTGGATTTGAGTTTAATGCTTTGCCCATGTGGGAATGCCAAGTTTTCCAGTGTCACAACTCAGCAGCTGCTCGGCACGAGGACGATGGCAATGGAACTAGCACGTAGTTCTTTGTTTTTCCAGAGACTTTTGGAAGGCCATGTGTATGATGTGAATTGTTGCAGGTTTTTCCCATCGGGCCTCGTGGTTCTGAGTGGGGGAATGGATGCCCAGCTAAAGATCTGGTCAGCAGAAGATGCCAGCTGTGTAGTGACATTTAAAGGTCACAAAGGAGGTACAGAGCCCTTGAAATGCTTCGTTTGCTGTGTGTGTACCTGCCTGGCACTCCAGGGCTGGTGTCCAGTTGCCAGCCTGCTGCACTCTGTGTTCCATGTCTGGAATGTGGCATCAGATGCCCCAAATGCTACCCCAAATTACCTCTTCCCTGAGCTGCCAATTGCTGTGTCCAGGCTCAGGTTTTCCCTGTCCCATGAGGTGCTGGGCTTGACTGAGAGATTAACAAACCCCATGGCTGGCTGCCCTAAACTTGATTAACTCAAAAACCCATCTTGTGCTGAACCTGCCATTGTTCTTACCTGATCTGGGGGCTGGAACTTGTTCTCCAAGGTCCCTTCCCACCCAAGCCATTCTATAATCCATTTGTGTGCACTGAAAATGGTTTTGCAGCCGTGTCCCCATACCAAGCCCGGTGGTGTGGCAGAACCTTGGTCACAGTGATGCTGCCAGCCACTCTCCAGGTGACTTTAGTCACTGCTTGTTCCTCCAGCCCAAACTGCTGCAGCCTGTTTGCTTGGCTTGTCCTGTCCTTTGAGCTTCTGTAGGGAAAGTGCCAATTAAATCTTCTGGCCAGCTGGCTGTTCTCTGCTATGAAAACCACCCTCATTTTTCAGATCCAAATTTGACAGCCCACAGTAAAATAAAGTAGTTAAGGGGTCTCAGTGCCAGCAGACACTGCTCTTTGGGTGTTGCTGTAGCTGGGTAACAGGGATGCTGCTTTTGGGATGATCCAGGGGTGGACATGGGAATGTTTAACAGTGCCAGGCTCTTTTCTAACCCACATTAAAGGTTAATTAATTAAAGGGCTGAGCTGAGGTGTTGCTGATCACTTGATTGATAATATCCTCCCTTTGTGCCAGAGGGTGGTTCCACTCTGGGAGGTTTTCTGGGAGCTGCTGCCTTCCACCTTTTCCTAGAAGCACAGCTCGTCTGTGCGTGACTGCTGTCACCGGGGAGAGGGACCCGGAGCCAGCAGTGGAGTTCAGCTTGGGAAATCGGGCGCTGTTTGTGTCTGTATGGTCACAGTCTTTGGTTTCACGCAGGCATTTTGGACACAGCCATCGTGGATCGGGGCAGGAACGTGCTGTCCTGCTCCAGGGACGGCACCGCCCGTCTCTGGGACTGCGGGAAATCCGCCTGCCTGGGCACCGTCGCCGACTGCGGCTGCCCCGTCAACGGCATCGCCGCGGGCACCGCCGACAGCTCCCTGAACCTGGGCTCCCCCGAGACGCCTCCCAGTAAGGGCCTGTCCCTCACAGTCCCCTTCATCGCCCTGCCCCGCCCTCCTGAGCTGTGCCAGCCGGGAATGCTGCTCCGTGCCCTGGGACCCTCGGGAAGGGAGCAGAGCGCTCCAGCCTGGCTGGAATTCAGTCCTGAGCTCTGCGTGGTTGCTGCCCCTCCTGGGGTCTCGGGATCTGGAGGAATCTTGCCACAGTTCAGCTGGGCTGGTCCAGGCTGTTGGGTTCTGGTCCCACCGAGGTTTGTTGTGTAGCTGCTGCTGGAATTACCTGTTGTCCTTTTGTCAGGTGAACGTGAGGTGGGGACAGAAGGGAAGATCCTGCTGCTGGCTCGAGAGGACAAGAAGCTGCAAGGAGTGGGACTGCAGAGCAGGCAGCCAGTAAGGATCTGGGACTGTCAGAGCCCTGGGGTGGGGAATTGAGCCACCAAACCTAAACTGGAGGAGAGGCTAAAGCCTGGTGCAATAAAGGGATGCTCTCTCTCCTTCCTCCTGGACAGATTTTTATGTAAGGAGTAAGAATTGCTCAGGATTCAACTTGGGAACAGAGAAGACAGTATTTAAAATTAAACAGTGGCAGCTGTGCTGTCTTTTAAATGAATGACAGCTTCCCTTTTGTGGGTGTCCCACGTGTCTGACACTTAGTTTGTTCCCAAATCCTCAGGTATTCCTCTTTGTTGGATCTGACGCCTTCAACTGCTGCACGTTCCTGTCAAGCACCTACATTCTGGCAGGGACTCAGGATGGGAACATCTACCAGCTGGATGTGAGAAACACAAAGTGAGTGAGTGAGTGAGAGCCTGGGGCAAACAACCTCTGCTCTGGCTGGAAAAGAGAGTCAGGCAGAGGGTGCTGCCAGGCAGTGCCACTTCCAAGGGGTGCCTCCCACTGCTCCAGGAGCTCCTGAGCCTCCTGCTTTATGCTGATGTGCTGTATTGTTGTATAAACATTTAAGTCATTTTATATTTATATAATCTGTGTGCACATCCACAGATAAATTCGGCAGAAAACTTCTTGACATCAATATTCCCCCTCCCACACAGCCCATTCCTTTCCCTCACCTGAGTGTCTTTGCAGGATGCTGACATTTACCCTGATCCTCGTTCCAGCACAGGACTGGAACTGAGCTGTGGAGTTTCATTGCTGTTCCCTGCTAACTCAGGCCCAGGACAGAACCCTGGAATGGTTTGGGTTGGGAGGGACCTTAAAGCCCATCCAGAGCCCATGGGCAGGGACACCTCCCACTGTGCCAGGGCGCTCCAGCCTGGCCTTGGGCACTGCCAGGCATCCAGGGGCAGCCCCAGCTGCTCTGGGCAGCAATCCTCACCCCCTGTTTCTGCTCCTTTTCCTAGTGCTCCAGTCCAGGTGATCCACAGATCAGGAGCACCAGTGCTTTCCCTGCTCCCGTACCGAGATGGATTTATTGCCAGCCAAGGTAATGCCAGGGCTCTTTTGTGCCCCTAGAAATCCTGTCGTCAAGCCAAGGAGCCTTGTGCTCTTTGGGCATTGTCCTCTTGCCCCTTTGCTGTGGGATTTCCACCCTCCTCTTCCCTCATATCCCTCCAAAACCTCGTCCCACCCTCTGGAGCCTTTTCCCAGTGGAATTTCTGTCTGTAATTAAGAGCGTGGCTCCTTTCACTAACTGGCTGCTGTGCCTCCCTTGCAGGGGATGGCACCTGCTTCATCGTGCAGCAGGACCTGGATCACGTCCTGGATCTCACCGAGGCCGACTGCGACCCCGTCTACAAGGTGAGGAACGTGGGCTGGCCCTGGGGAGAAAGGGGGCAGGGAAAGCTGCTGCCAGGCACGAGGCAGCTGCCTTCACCTCAGCTTTTTCACCTCAGCAGATTCCTTCACACTTTTGAGCTTGTCTTTGTTTTTTTCTACCTGAATAATCCTAATATTTTGCATAACCCAATCCTCTGTGGAGTTCCCTGGCTTTATCGCTGTTGTGCAGGAGCTGGCTGGAGTGGTGGAGTTGGAGCAGCTCTGGCAGAGCTCTGTTCCTATAAAAAAATGTGGATAAAGGGTGCTGGGAGAATCCTGAGGGTAACATGCCTGACCCATCTTGTTCCTTTTTTTTTTATTCCCTTCTTCAGGTGGCTTCTTGGGAGAAGGAAATCTACACGTGCTGCAGGGATGGGATAGTGAGGAGATACCAACTTTCTGACCTTTAAGGGTTTGATGGGGCCAAATAAAGGAGAAGTGTGTGGGAAAGGCTCTTCCAAGCTGATTTTCCTGGTGTGTGTGTGTACAAATTTGAGTCTGTTGTGATGACCAGGCTCCATACACAGTGTTTTTGTAACAGGGTCATATTTTTTCCTACTCCACAACTGGGATCAGTTTTTAATTTAGAGAGGATCTTGTGTTGCAATGATGTTGTGGTTGCATTTCCAGTGCTGAAAATATGCTGTTTGTAGTGAGGGGGAAATGAATAAATAAATAAAGGGGGAGAGGGGGTGCAGTGAAAGTGACTGCCATTATGGAGTGAAATAAAGCGCGGCTTTGATAACACCTGTGTTGATACATGTGTTTCCACGAAAACTTGGGGATTTTTAGGAAAAAACAAGATGAGGGGGTGAGGCTTGGGCGGGCCCGGCAGAGTGCGGAAGTGAGGAGGAGAACTACACTTCCCTTGATGCCCCGCGCGGCGCGGACCGGAAGTCTCGTCGCCATAGCAACGGGACGCCATGGGGCTGGACTACTACGCGGTGCTGGAGCTGGACCGCGGGGCCACCGCCGACGACATCAAGAAGGCGTGAGGGACCCCCGGCATCAGAGAGACCCCCCGGGCCGGGAGGGAGCCGCGGGGTGGCGGTGGGAGCGGGGCGGCCCCGTGCGCGGCTGTCCTTGGCCTGCCCCCTGCCCCTCAGCGGGGATCGTGAGGGGGAAACGGTCTGAGGGCAGCCCGGCTGGATGTGGGAATGGGGGCAGCGGGCCTGGAGGGGCCGTGGAGATACTCTGAGGGCTGGAGCCCGGCTGGGAGTGCTCACCTGGAGAGGAGAAGGCTCCAGGGAGAGCTCAGAGCCCCTTGAAGGGCCTGAAGGGGCTCCAGGAGAGCTGGCGAGGGACTGGGGACACAGGGAATGGCTCCCACTGCCAGAGGGCAGCATGGATGGGATATTGGGAAGGAAATCGTGGCTGTGGGGGGTGCTCTGGTTCCCCAGAGCAGCTGTGGCTGCTCCATCCCTGGAAGTTGTTCCAAGCCCCGTCCAGCCTGGGATAGTGGAAGGCGGGATGGGAACGAGATGGGCTTTGAAGCCCCCCCGAACCCCACCGTGCTGTGATCCTCAGCTATCGGAGGCTGGCCCTGAAGTACCACCCGCTGAAATGCACGGAGCCCTGGGGCCCCAAGAGGTTCCAGCAGCTGGCCGAGGCCTACGATGTGCTCAGCGACCGTAAGTGCCAGTGTCCCTTCCACTGCCTGCAGGGGCAGGAGGGGCTGGGAATGCCCAGGGCCTGGCAGTGCCAGCTCTGCGACCCACGGCCAGCTGGGAGCTGGCACACACCCCCTGTTCTGGGAACCCTCTTCTCCAGCCTCCACCCAAACAAAGCCTGGATCTCAGGCTGGGGCTCTCCCCCTCAATCCCCAACGCTTCCTTGTTTCCCCAGCTATGAAGAAAGGCATCTACGACAAATTTGGGGAGGAGGGGCTCAAAGGTGGCATCCCCCTGGAGTATGCCGGTGACAACCCTTGGAGCGTGGGCTACGTGTTCCACAACAACCCCGAGAAAGTCTTCAGGGAGTTCTTTGGAGGGGACAACCCCTTTGCAGGTGGGCTGGCACACTTGGGGCTGGCTGGGGTCTGCCGCCATTCCACGGCAGCTGCCAGCTCAGGACATTTCCAGGAATGCTTTGCTGCCTTCCCCTAGTGCTGGGTGGGGGAGAGGTGCATGTTCAGGCTGTCAGCTGCTCCCGGGACCCTTTCTGGGATTCCCACCTAAAAGAGGGACTGGGGAGGCGAGGCTGCCATCAACACTCCTGCAAAGAAGACGCTTGGGCTGGTTCTGCCTGGGAGCAGACGGGACCCCCAGCTCTGAGCCCAGCCCAGCTCTGTGCTCCTCCCACAGAGTTCTTCGCCGAGGATGGCTCGCAGGTGCTGCTGCCCTTCGGAGGGCCCCGGGGCCGGGGCGCCCTGCGGCGGGACCCGCCCATCGTGCGGGATCTCTACGTGTCCCTGGAGGACCTGTTCCACGGCTGCACCAAGAAGATCAAGATCTCCCGCAGGGTAGGGGCTCTGGGGGTGCGTTCTGCGGGATGCTCTGCCCTCGGTTTGGCACACTGGGGACTTGGGGATGGCCCTGCCCCAGGGAGGGATCAGCACCAAACCCAGGAGGAGCTGAACCACTGTTCTCCCCCCCAGCTTGGCAAAGGGAATGCAGCACAGGAGGCAATGTGGGAGCTGGTAGGAAGCCAGGGTTGATCTCAGAGAGGGGTGGAGAAGGAGCTCAATGTGTTCTGGGCTCCCATAATTCCATTTTCACACTGCATTCTGTCTCCTTTTTGTGCCCTTGGTGTCCTCTGTCCCCCTCGTTGGTGTCCCAGTCTCCTGGGCCCAGCCCTGAGTCTGTCCTGCTCTGGGACATGAGGAAACAGCCAGGGGTGGTTTAGGTTGGATTTTAGGGAAAACTTCTGCACTGAGAAGGTGGTCAGGCATTGGAATAGGCTGCCCAGGGCAGTGGTGGAGTCCCCGTTCCTGGAGGGATTTAAAGCTGTGTGGATGTGGCACTTGGGGACATGGGGCAGTGGTGGCCTGGCAGTGTGGGGGAACAATTGGATCCATGATCCTGGAGGTCTTTTCCCACGACTCCCATGATTCTGTGGATCTGGTTGATGATCTGATCCTGTCTGTACCCCCAGCCAGCCACTCTGGTGTGGAGCAGCAGCCACACCTGCCCTGTCCTGTGGCGAGCAGAGCAGCCCTGACCCCTGTGGGCCCTGCCTGTGCTCGCAGGTGCTGAACGAGGACGGGCAGACGAGCACCATCAGGGACAAGATCCTGACCATCGACGTGCAGCCGGGCTGGAAGCGCGGCACCAGGATCACCTTCCAGAAGGAGGGAGACCAGGTGAGCCCAGAGCCACACAGCCAGCACAGAACCTTCCAGCTTTGGAGGAACCTCTGGGGATCACCTCACCCAGCACCCTGCCCAGGCAGGAACCCATCCAGGTGGATTTGGGATGTCTCCAGAGAGGAGACTCCATGTCCCACCCTGGGCAGCTGTTCCAGTGCTGTGCCCACTCCATGGAAAAAGTTCTTCCCTGAAGAAATTCTGGTTCTCCACTGCTGAGGGCACTTGGCAGCATGGCCAACAGAGAGACTCAGCATTGGTGTGCTCAGAAGCACTCTGAGGAGCCACCCCTGCCTGGAGTTTCCTTAGAACAGGTTAAAGAACAAATAATTGAAAGGGGTGATTTTCTTCCTGGCAGAAACAAGGATTTGGATTTGCCCTTGGCTGAGCAGGCATCTTGGATAAAATACTGCTTTTTCTCTTAAGGGAAGAAAATACCTTTCCCCTCTCTCTAACCAGCTGAAAACAGCAACAAAAGAGCAGGAATTTGTGTCAGTTTTCCCTGTGTAAAATAATTTTCAGGTTTCCAAGGACAGGTTAGATGTGGCTTGGGACTCCTGGTCTAGTGCAAAGTGTCCCTGCCCATGGCAGGGGGTGGAACTGAGTGAATTTTAATGTCCCTTCCAACCCAAACCATCCTGACATTCCATGATTCTGTGATCTTTTTCCCCCTCAATTAGGGCCCAAACATCATTCCAGCTGACATCACCTTTGTTGTCCAAGAGAAGCTTCACCCAAGGTTCAAAAGAATCGACAACAACCTCCTCCACGTTGCCAACATCTCCTTGGCCAAGGTAAAGGGCCGAGTGAGGGGACAGAGCTTCACCTCTGGGCTCTGGGGCTGCAGCAGCAGCTCCTGGTGCCACTCCATGCCTGGCAGGCACTGACTGGATGCACCCTGGATGTGTGGACACTGGATGGGAGGCTGCTGAACATCCCCATCAATGACATCGTGGAGTAAGTGCCAGGGGAAAACGGGGCTCACAGGCACTTGGGAGGGACTTGGGGTGCTCCAAAGCCTTTTCCAGCAGGTTTGGGGCTGCAGGAGGAGGAGGATGCCCACAGTGGGTGACCCTTGTGGTCTGGGGCCATGCTGCTGAGAGCAGAGGCAAGGAGGGGGCTGGCTGTGGGTGGATGAGGGTGGGTGCTGGAGCCTGGAAGAGGAGCACAGGCCCTGCTGGAAGCTGGAGGAGCAAATAACCTGGGAAACTCTGCAGGTGGGGCTGGGGATCATGGCCCAGCTCCTCTCAGCCCCTTCCTTTGCTTGGCAGCCCCAAGTACTACAAAATGGTGCCGGGGGAGGGAATGCCGCTGGCCGAGGACCCCCGGCGCAAGGGGGACCTGTACATCTACTTTGACATCCTCTTCCCCAAGAGGCTCAGCCCTGAGGTGAAAACACTGCTGAAAAGCATCCTCCAGCCCTAGGGACAGTGACCTTCCCCCTCTGCCCCTGCCTTATCCCCCCCAATAAAGCTTTGGAGCCAGCACTGGGACTGGGCAGAGCTTCTTCCAAATGCTGGGAGCCTAAGAGGCAGGATGACCCTAAAACAGCAGCCCAGGATCACTCTAAAACAACAGCCCAGGATCACCCTAAAACAGCAACCCAGGATCACCCTAAAACAACAACCCAGAATCATCCTAAAACAGCAACCCAGGATCTCCCTAAAACAACAGCCCAGGATCACCCTAAAACAAAGCCTGGCCTGGGTCCAGCTGGCTTTGTGGTCTCTGCTCTCCAGCTCCCACCCTGCAGCAGCAGCTCTGCAGCCGTGAGGAGGCCGAGGGAGGATTTGGAGGGGATGGAGAGAGGCACCCATGGCCAAGACCCTGCCCACCAGCCTTAGTGCTTTATTTTCCTAATCCCAGAATCTGTGCCTGCTGAAGCTGAGCCCTGACAGCACAGGCAGAGCTCAGGTAACCCTTGTGTTTTCCAATGGCACTCCAGGGCAGGGAGCATGCCCTACAAAGGGGAGGAAACCCTGACCCCACTGCAATCAGACCCCATGGGGTGGTTTATTGTGAGTGCCAGTAAGGAATAATGGGAAAAGCTGGGAAAAGCAGTGCTGAAGGGAACATGCCAGGGATATCCCCATCCCAAAGCCAACGTGGGCTGGGATATTTGGGGTTTAGTCAGCACAGTGAGGTTGGGGGTGCTCAGTGGGGCATTTCCCACTCACCCTGTGGAGAGACCAGTGAGGCCATGCTGGATGTGGGATAAAAGCACCTGGGCACAGGGGCTGCCTCAGCACGAGCCAGGAGTGCGTCCAGCCACCCCCTTCTCCTGCTTTAGGGCATCAGCTGGAGCCTCACCTCAGGGTGGGTGAAATCAGCTGAATTCTGTGGAATTCTCTCAGGTCTCCCACAGGGACATCACAGGGCTGTGGGGATGAGGTTATAAACAGCCAGTTCTGTGGGATTTAAACCTGTCGTTGTCCTGATCCCAGCTGAGAGCTCAGATCCCCAAACTGCACACCACAGCTGCATCATCCCAAAGGAGCTCTGCCATTCACCTCGAGGCTGTTCCAGCAGCCTGGGCGGGCACTAAGCGCCGGTGCTGGCCCAAATCCACTCCCGGCTCTTCACACAGCTTTGCGAAATCCAGCTCTGCTGCACAGAGCACCAGGGCTCAGTCATCTCCGCTTCCCTGGAAATCCCGAGCCAGCAGCAGCTCAGGCTGGGCAGGTCAGAACCCTCACCCGGCTGCTGCACTTGGAGCGAGATCCAGCTACAATGGAATTCTGGATGCTGTAGGATACTGCGTTAGGATGTCTGCGAAGGGCGGCAGCTCCCCGCTGCCCGGGGGTGAGCCCCACAGTTCCGCGATCCCAACAATTCATTCCGCGATCCCAAGGATCGCACGGCGGAGCCTCGGGGCGCCCGTCCCTGCCATGCCCCGGGTTCTCCACGGGGCGGCAGCACCGAGCCGGGGTCCCGCATTCCCGGCCAGGGATTCGGGAATGGGAGCGTCCCGGCCCGGCTGTCCCAGCTCCTCTGGCTGCTCACTGCGGCTCTGCTCTGCCGGAGATCAAACACACAGTGCCCTTCTCTCCAGCATTTCATCCCTACCAATTTCAGCCATTTAAAAAAAATGCTCTTTTTTCTTACTGTATTCGTCACCTAATTTTATCTGAACCATTTCCATCCCAGACCCCATTTGTCAGTGACTCAATCCTTCATCGTTGCACTTTGGACAAAATAAGGGACACCAGGGATGCTGGAGCACAGGAAATCTTGAGGAGAAGCCCATTAAAACCTGACAAAGAAAAGTTTTGAGGCACTCCAGGACACAGAAATCCGTTCATGCCCTGCCAGGCCATCCCAATTCTGTCACATCCACCTGAGCTGTGCAGGGAGGCCAAGGCATCCCTTCCTCCTGGGGAATCCCAGGAGCGATATCTATATAATATATCGGATATTGCCAGTATCAGATATTGCCAATTTCAGATTTCTCTGCCCACCTAGGACCCCCAGCCCTGAGGGACATTTCTCCCACTCTCCAACAGGGACCTCAGGGCAGTTTTCCAGCCTGGCTGGTGCTCCACTGCGCAGCTGTTCAGGCCAAGTAGCTCCTCTGGATTTGTGCAAATGATTGGAGCTAAGAAAGGAAAGTTAACCGAGTATTCCAGGCTGACTGGAATTAAAAGATTCCAGCCAGCGCATTCTGGCTGGGAATTTCATGCCAGAACCTGAGGAAGATGAGGTACTCGCTGGAGCGGGCTGTACATGGCTAATCCGGCCAAGAGAGGGCAGTGAGACCCAGCTCACAGTGAAAAACTTTCATTTAGAGACGATCACTTTTGCCTTTTGCTCTGCCAGTCTGCTCAGTGAGAAATTGATTCAAAATTCCCACGACCTCTGTCTGCTGCGGGGCCAATCAATCCAAGGGTTTGCTCCTGCTCGTGCTGGGAGGACAAATGAATCCCAAAGCAAGAAGCTTTCCCAGCTGATGGGGAAGGTTAAAAAAAGCAGACAACGCTGCCCTGTGTGCTGCCCTTGTCAGTTGTGCCACAGAACCTCTCCCAAACCATCAGAGAGCACCCCAAAACCGTGAGCAGGCAGACCCCAAGGGCTCCCTGTTCACTCCTAGCTCAAATCACTTTCCTTGGCATACATTTTATGACCTAGAGACCCCATAATTAACTGTCTTATCCCCAAAATGTTTATTCTCTCCCCTCCAGATGACATAAGATTTTCCCTCCAAAATATTCATTGTAGCTTTATAGAGCTACTCAACTTTTACCCCCAAATTTTCCCTATCTCTCCAGTAGTGATCACCTCAGTTTACCTCAAAATATTCATTCTCTACCATGGAGATTACCTCAGCTTTTACTTCTAATTACCTAATTTTACCTCAAATTCTTCATTGTCTCCCCTACAGATTAACTCAGATTTTATGCCCAAACTGTTCATTTTGTCCCCTTTAGATTACCTCAGATTTTTCCTCCAAAATGTTCCTTGTCTCTTACGCTTCACAAAAAATATATTCCATAATTAAAAAGAGAAAGTTGCTGAAAAGCATTCAAAATTCTCAGTGAAAAAAAAAAAAATAACAGGATGGAAATAGCAAAAGGAGCTAAGTGTTGAAGATATTTTTTTGCTCAATGTCCTTATGATCTGCAAGAACTGATAATTTTACACTGGGAATGAACACTTGGTTCCTCCTAAAGGAAGGACAGAGCTGCAATGTATTGCCAGTGTCACGAATTGTTTTACCACTCAAAAAACCTCCCAGTTCTCTCAGTGTGGCAAACAGAAGGTTCAGGTGAGGAATTAAACCCAGAAGTGCATTTTGCTTTTCTAACTCGCTGCTTGGCTGTGCCAGAGTGTCAAAATGCCATCATGTCCCTGAGCACCATCACCTGGTTGAGCTGCCTCACCTGAAACGTCCCAAAATAATTTTCTGGGCAGTGTTTTTGCACCTGTGTGTGTTCCCGGGGAGGCCAGGAGAGGGCACATCTCCATAAGGGATTTATTTCCCTGCTGCTCAGCACTGCCAGTGAGGATTTTCCAGCTCGCTCTGCTCACTCAGGACCTTGGGACTTAATGCTGCGGGTTTTTTGCTTTCCCTTCTCCCCCTCTTTGCTCCTCGGGATGAATTTCCAGGCTGCCACAGCTCTGCTTCGCCACTTGGAAGCAGGAGGTTTGTGGAATAAAATCTGTTTGGACTCAAAATTGTTCAGGTGGAGCCACACAGGAGCCCCTGCAGGACTCTCATCCGTTCCTTCCCCGAGGTTCCTGGGGGATGCTCTCTATGAAAAACCCAAACCCCTGGAAAAGACAGGTTTTTCTGATATTCAGAGTGCACGGGAACTCACATCTGTCTCTCGTTTCTGATACATGTTGTAGAAGTAATAAAATGTAGCCAGCATTCATTTAAGCCATACTGAGAAGCAAATTTTCATGATTTGACAGAAACTGAAACCATTCCGCTTATCTTTACAGAGTGAGGTGGGAAACACGAAAACTTGCCTGTTTAAAGCTTTTATAAATAGAGCCTAATTGAGTTTTCAGTGGCACCGTGATGCTCCAGAAACCCTCCGTGCTGAATGGCAAACCGCGCACCCCTCAGCAGCAGCTAATTAGCGCTGCGGTGAATCTCAGACAGCCCCGAGGGAACCAGAACATCTCCCCACTATTTAAGAGCTATTTAAACACCCCTGGGACACAGCGACTTCTCGCCGTGATTCCTGTGGGACCAACCACGGGCTCGGCTTTGTTCACCTCTCAATTGTTTGCTGCCGTTCCGTTTCAAATCCCCGATTTCCCGAGCTGGGAGCAGCCCACGTCCAGAGGGGAGTGCTGGGTTTAGGGTGAGCCCATGAAAGCCGGGATTTCTCTCAAAGTCCCGCTGGGTTTTGCTGGCCGCTCTTTAAACCCTGCCTAAGCAGAGCTCTGCTTTAGGCCGGACCAGCGGGGCTGGTGAGAAAGGAGGGATCAGTTTACAAAGCTCCGTATTTGAGCAGGGATTAACAAGGCTTGGGGGCAATTTGCAAACACACAAACTCTTCCTGGCTGCTGTTTCTGAAGCCTTTTCTTAGAGCAGGGGGACGCAGAGGGCTTGGTTTAGCTGTGCCAGTCCCCCTTCACAGACTGCTGTGAAATTCCAGGCTTAAATCATTCCTTAAGCCCCTTGCTGGGGTATAAACCCAGCCCCTGGGCTCAGGGATCCTTTGCCTGCCCTGGAGCTTTGACTGCGGTGCCTGTGAGCCCCAAAGGTTTTATTAGGAATAACCCACCAAAAGGTGTTTGGGGCCACATTCCCCTCGGGGCACTTTTCCTTAACAAAACTCCGGCCAGTCAGGTTGCTTTAACAACAAAAGGTTCCATCAAGCTGAGAGGAAAAGCCTTTGGATCCTCGAGGAACAGCTTCACAAGATAATTCAAGGCTGTGTGGGTCTGTCATTCAGATCCATTTCAACACTGGCAGGAGGAAATACAGTTCAAAAAGTTTATTAAACAACGTGGTACATGTAAATTTGGTCAGGAAACACAGAAACACATCACCCTGCCAGGACCCAGAGCAGAGCTGTCCAAAGCAGAGAGAGCAGCAATGAAAAGTCTGAGACAGGGTTGTTATCTAATCCAGAGAGCTCAGGAAACAGAAACCCCAAATAGTTGAAATGCCAGGAAAGTCACACTGTTTCCCTGGTTTTTTTTCTCTTTTTAACATCTTGGAAAGTCAGCTAAGAAAGTGGCTGCCACCACACAGGGCAGGAGATTCTGCATCTGCTAATTTTATTCAAATCCAAAATGCCAATCCAAAAGTCACCTCCTCCTTTCTGCTTCCTCTTTTGTTTCTGGAGTACACTCCAGGATATTTGCCTCAGGAGCTACAGTGACTCTGAAATTGCTGCCTTTTCCTCTGAAGAGAATTATCTGTCTGTCCTGGTGACATATGACAGCTTTTGGGGGGGATGATCACATCCTCCTCCTTGAGGACTGCTTTGTTTTGTTTTCCTGCTCTGCTGGGAAGAAATGGGTGTTATCTTTGAGAGCAGACAATGCCATGGAGGGGCTGCCTCACATCCTTTGGGAGCCCACAGCTGGCTGCTGTATCTGCAGGGAGACAACTGAAATTCTAGAGAATGGATCCCTGAGCCTGGCTGGGACATCCTCAGGCTGCTTTGCCAGGGGTCACATTGATGCTGATCAAAACACACAGCAGGACAGGAGACAGAGTGCCAAAACTTTCAAATATCCTGTGGGAAACTTGACTAAAACCTAATTTTCATCAGCATTGACCAGTGCAGTGCCTTCACTTACTTCTCTGTGCTTTGCTGTGCCTTTTGCTCAGTTTAACCTGAGTTGAGCCTGCCTTTCCACAGGCTTGTCCCTGTTTTCTCACATTTACTTCTCTGTGCTTTGCTGTGCCTTTTGCTCAGTTTAACCTGAGTTGAGCCTGCCTTTCCACAGGCTTGTCCCTGTTTTCTCACATTTATTTCTCTGTGCTTTGCTGTGCCTTTTGCTCAGTTTAACCTGAGTTGAGCCTGCCTTTCCACAGGCTTGTCCCTGTTTTCTCACTGTAACTGAGGTCAGAGGTTTTTGAGGTGTCAGCTCTGAAGCTCTGCTCCTGCTGCCACCAGATCTGATGGGATATTGCCAGTGGTGGCAGAGGAGCAAAGATCAAACACTGTGAGCCTTCTGCTGGAGTGAACTTTGAAACTGCTCACTGATTCAATCATCTCATGCACTCTGGTTCCTAGCACAGCCCTAACTCCCTTCCTTCCTTCCTGGGGAAACTACAATGAGGACACTGGGAGAATGAGAGCTGCATTACAGACAAGCTGGCACCCCACAGCAGGGAAGTTGCTCTCTGTCTCTCTGCCTGGTGTGCTGGGAAGCCCTGGAAGCACACAGGAGCCCGAGGAGATCCCGTGCCACGTGTCAGTCAGCAGGGAGAGCAGCACGAGCCATCTCTTCCTCTGGGATCTCTTGTGTTTCATGTTCCATCAGGCTGCTGGAGCTGCTCCAAGCTGCAGGGAAGATGTCCTCCCTTGGATGCTTCCTTGGCAGAAGGGAGCAGGTTCCAAACTGGGGGCTCCCCGAGGTGAACCCCCTAGCAGGAGGGAGCAAGGAGGCAATTTCCTTCCAGGCTGCCTGATTTTTGTCTGCAGCAAAACTCCTCCCTCTGGAAATTCACAGCAGAGTGGTGGCCCTGCCTTGTCACACAGCTTTGGTCTCCTCCAGGCTGGCCTTTGGGAGTGTTCACGTGCACTCTCCAGTCCTGCTGTGGATTTATTTGGCTGTCCTCATGGAGATGGGCTCGCCCCTCTGCCTGTGGATTTGTTTCTCCCTGCAGGAACTTTTGATGGGAATTTCAGCCAGGTTTCAGGAGTCTCCGAGGTAACTGAGGGCCTTGTGAAACTCAGCGGTGCAGTGAGGAAATTATATAGTGTCCTACTGAGGGAAAAGTGGGCAGAATTAAATTGTTATACATTCTGGACCCACAGAGGAGCCGCAGCACATGACAGATTTCATCTGCTGCGGGTGTGATGTGGGATATGGAGCAGCTGGAGCTGCTGCAGCATCAGCAAAGGGAGTGGGGATCAGGAGCTTTGTTCCTTGAGAAATCCTGCAGTTTTTATGCTGTGTGTTTGGGTTTGTGGCCTGTGTTCTCTTCTATTCAAGCCCAAAGCCTTTTGTTTAGTGCATCACATCACATCACATCGATGTGGCAAAGGTAATTAAAGATTTTAGTAAGTCAGGCTGGTTCAGTGGCTGTACTCTCTGATGCCATCTCAGTTTCCATACTAAGGGAAATTAATAATTTCATGTTAAAAAAATAAAAAGGAAGCAGCCACCCAAGTTCTAGGGGCTTTCCTCAAGCAGAACTTGCTTTCATTTCCTCTCCAGGCTCACGGCCCTGGCGCTGCAGAGCCTGGTGTAACACAAGCCTGGACACAAGGAGCAGTTATTCCCTCTGGGAAGGGGGGCACAGGGGACCCACGGCCAGTTCTCATGTCTCCTATCTGTGTCTCTGGAAAAATGTCAGGTTCCTGTCTGTGGCAGCAGCTGGTTTAATCAATAAACTAAATAAACACCCTTCATCTGGAAAGAGTTAGCAGCTCCGAGGAGCAGAAGTGAGCGAGCAGCAGAGTGTTCAGTGCTGCTGTGTGAGCTGCAGGGCTCAGAGCGACCTGAGGAGAGCTTCCCTGAGCCCTTCTGCCTGTCTCCATGGAGTGGGAGCTCCTCTTGTTCATTCCCACTCCCAGGGACTCCAGCTGCCCCCAAAGCAGGCTGCTCTCTCTCTCTGATAAGCCTGTGGACATGTGTGTGCAGGCACAGACAGCTCGTAGCATTCCTGTAGATCCATGAGCATCCTGTGGTGGGACAGGAGCTTCAGAGCACAGAGCTCCCCATGAACTGGGAAAAGGAACATCAGACCTGTGAGCACAGAGCTCCCCATGAACTGGGAAAAGGAACATCAGACCTGTGAGCACAGAGCTCCCCATGAACTGGGAAAAGGAACATCAGACCTGTGTGCACAGAGCTCCCCATGAACTGGGAAAAGGAACATCAGACCTGTGTGCACAGAGCTCCCCATGAACTGGGAAAAGGAACATCGGACCTGTGTGCACAGAGCTCCCCATGAACTGGGAAAAGGAACATCAGACCTGTGAGCACAGAGCTCCCCATGAACTGGGAAAAGGAACATCAGACCTGTGAGCACAGAGCTCCCCATGAACTGGGAAAAGGAACATCAGACCTGTGTGCACAAAGTTCCCCATGAATTGAAACAAGGTACATCAAAAGGAACACCCTCCTCTGGGCTGGAGGTAGCAGAAGAACCTGCCCTCAAACGCTTGCCCAGGCAGAGAAAGTTGCTGTGAGGTCTGGGAGGTGTTAATAACGCGTGGAAATGTTTCTTTTACAAAAGGCTGCTGGTGCCTGACCCATGATGGGTTTCACAGAACAAATGTCTCCTGGCCATCCTGGCCCTTGGCATGCTTGGCTGGGCCAGCAGGGCTGCTGGCACCGTGTGTCCTCACTCCTAAATCACCTCTCTGTCCCTTTTTACCTGTCCTTGGGCTGCTCAGCTGGAAATCTGGGGAGGAATCCCAGGAACAGAAGGGTTTGGCTGCTCTAGCTCCAAGTAAAGCTGATGCACCTCAGCTGACTTCGATGGGGTTTGATCTGCCCACAGGGTTGGTTCCATCAGAGTAAACAAAGCAAACTCCTTTCTGTGTCTGTTCGAAATCTGCTGATGTGTCCTGTGACTGCTACTCCCAGTGGCACACATGAGGCTGATATTTTTAGTATAATTTATAATTTAGAACTTTTTAAAAATCCAATTAAGAAATGAAATCTAGTTAACCCAATTTATGCCCCAAAGGAGAAAACAAACCTCAGTTTATTGTACAAATATCAGTATTGTACAAAAACTATTTCCCAAATCTGAAATAAAACCTGAAGGGATTATCACACAGCCTTTGTTGAGAATTATAGACCCCATCTAATGAAAAGCAAAATTCAATAGTCGTTCCTGGTTTTGGTTGGGTTTTTTTGGTACAATTTCAGTCCCAAAAATGCACCACATGAGAATGGATGTAAATATGAGTTAGTAAAACTGTCATCATCAGCTTCTGCTATGAGTTCTGGAAGCAGCCAGGTGTAATGCAAAGTCCTTGGGAAATAATAATTCAAACAAGCCAGCAAGTAAAAAAAATCATAACAGATACTTGGATTGCATATCTGGGGATACTTTCATTAAACTTGCAACAAGTTTATATTAGCTGATTTTTTTTCATCCAGGTGGAGCAAATAAATTTATAGGAAAATAATAAGTATTTTGCTGACGAGTTCACCAGAAGGTGATGGGTGAAAACCATTTGCAATCTTAGCTGAAAGTGAATCAGGAAAACATTCTGGACAGAAGGGTCATTGCAAGTCTGTACCTTTGACAAACCTCTCTGCAGCAGGATTGTTTTGTTTTCAGTTTGTGCTCTGGGGCTGAAAATCAAACACAAATGTCAAGGTTCACCTGGTTCTTCAGTCCGCTTTTTTGTTTTGTTTTGTTTCTTAAATGCTAAAAACAAAAACAAAACCAAAACCCAAACAAAAAACCAACCAACCAACCAACCAACCAACCAACCAACCAACCAACCAACCAACCAACCAACCAACCAACCAACCAACCAACCAACCAACCAACCAACCAACCAACCAACCAACCAACCAACCAACCAACCAACCAACCAACAAAAAAAAAAAAAAAAAGAAAAAAAAAACCACCCCAAGACAAAAACAAATAGAGAATAGCTGTCAGAAAGCAAGTACCCTGTTCAGTCAGGTATTTTCCTGAAGCTTTTCTTCCTGGTTGGATGTCATTAGCATATAATTAAGGTGCCAGATCGGTGCCATTTTCCTTTGTGCTTAATGGGGTGAGTTCCTGAGGTTTCTGGGAGGTTTCTTCCTCCCAAACTGAGGTCAAACAGTTAACCAGTCATTCCTTCCCTCCTATTTATAAGCCATCAGAGGCAGGATGTAGTGACATTCTCCTGTGGTTCACCATAAGGAAAATATTCCATTTCTCTTTGGAGACAATCCTCAGCAGCTCAGCAGCAGCAGGAATTCTTTTATGGAGTGGAAATGGGGAAAGCTCTCTGTGTGTGTCCTGCCTGCCAGGCCCAGCAGCAGAAGAAGCCCCTGGTCCTCCCCTTCTGCCCCTCCACACCTCTCCTTCCTGCTGTCCCTCTGCCCCATCGTTCATTTGAACATTAATGTCCGGCTGCAAAAGCAATCACTGCCTGCAGACAAAGGGAGGGACAGGAGGCTCTCCCAGTCCCAAACACCTTCTCAATGCTGAGGAGAAAACCTCCCCCAGGTTTGTTTTTCCCTTCAGGATGGCAGCACCCCGTCCTTTTGAAATCTTTGTGTTGGAGCAGTCCCCAGCTCCACTCAGCGCCGCTGTTCTCTGGGGAGAACTGGGGGGAGGAAGGAGCAGAAGACATCCCTGGTTTTCAAAAAAGAGACAACACCCCCAGATCAGCCGGTGCTTCTTGAGATCACAGCCTTCAGGCTGCCCAGCACTTGGAGCTCTCCTGATTTTTTCCCTTTCCGAGATGCTCCTTGATGTCTGTGTCCATCCCTCCCCCCTCATGTAAAGCCCGAGGCATTGCAAACCACAGCAGCACGAGAGGAGCTGGCTGTGTCCAAGGAAGGAACAATTTGCCTTAATCTTGCATTTCAATATCTGGGGCTTTGGAACCTCACAGTGAAAATGCGAATATTGGCACTTTTCACTCTTTAGCTGCTTCTAGTTTTAGTGGGAGTGTCCCATGTATGGGCTCATTCCAGATATATTCTTACGTTTTCAGAGTAAAAATAAACCTCAACCTTTCTCTCCCTGCTACTATAAACATTCAGCTCTGTGTGGCTGTTTTCCATGCAATATCCAGCAGCACACTGAATACAAAACATGAGGGGGAACATTCAATTAATGCAATTAAATAAGACACAGAATCGTGTTTCATGCTAATCGTTTCTGTAATCCAACAAAAGCCTGCCCCACTTTTTTTTCTTTTTTTTTTTTTTTTAAATCTGGAGCTGCCACTGAGTTTCCAGTCTGCTGCACCAGAGCCATCCAAAATGTAGGTCAGGCTTGCCAAGTCCACTTCTGCATGAAACAAGGCATGTTCTCCCCCCGGGGGAAGAATCCTCTCCACCTCTCTGGCTGCCAGGATTCGCCCTGTGACAACTCCTGGTGGCCAGTGGCTCCTTTCATTCTGCTTTAGGCCAGTGGGAAGTCCCATCCCTGCGGTGCCGTGGAGCTCAGGCCTGGAAGGAATTCCTGGCTGGGAGGGTGGCAGGCCCTGGCACAGGTGCCCAGAGCAGCTGTGGCTGCCCCTGGATCCCTGGAAATGCCCAAAGCCAGGCTGGACAGGGCTTGGAGCAGCCTGGGACAGTGGGAGGTGTCCATCATGACATGAACTCTAAGGTCCCTTCCAACCCAAACCATTCTGGGATTCTGTAATTTAACTGTAAGAAATTATTGGAAATCCTTCTTGCATGGCTGGGAAACTTTACAAACCAGCCTGAATTTCCTTAAGTGGGGAGGGGACAAGCCCACAGGGACCCCAGCTCCAGGGAAATGCTGGCAGTCTGACCCAGGCTCCTGCCTGTGTCCTGTGCACCGGAGTGGATAATGAGCTCACTGAAGCTGCTTGCTTCAGACAAAATGTTCCTCATGCAGTGAGTCAGGAGCATCAGGCTGTTTCCTTGTGGAGCTGGAAAGCTCATCTGCACAGGCTGGGGGAGGCCACAGTGACAGACAGCTCTGAAGATGGAGCAGAAGGGAAAAAGAATAAAAATAAAGAGGAATGGGAGTCCGGGGAAACTCCCAAATCAAACAAGCAACCAATCTGACAAATCCATGCAGCAGTTGACTTGCTCCCCTTGTCCTGTGTGCTCTGATGTGACATTGGAACAGAAAGTGAGATTTCATTTCTGCCTGCACCGTTCTGCTCTGCTCATCACCTTCAGCTCTGGGGCTGCAGGGCTCAGGCTGGTGGCAGGAGGAGCTGTCCTGGAGAGGGAGCAGCATGCCCCAGGCAGCTGCTCAGGGGCCTCTGAGCAGGTAATTAATGAAACACAAGAATGAACTGCTGTTAATTAGCAATGCGCTTGTCACGTGATGTGGAGAGAAGCTTCAGAAAGTCTGAGACTGAGTCCAGAAATGGTTCTGGGCTGTGCTGGTAACCAGGTTGTTAGGCAAGGTTTTATTCTGCATCTTTAAACTCACTGCAACTTCTCTCAGAATTTTCTGGAGAAGAGATGATCCCACCTGTTGGATCACCCAGAGCAGGTGAAGAGAGGAGTGATGAGCCTTCAGAGGCTTCTTTGCACTGTTCCCAAGTGTGGCAGCACTGACTGCTTTTGACTGGCTGAGGTAACAAACACATCCTGAGGAGCTGCTTTCCATTTCCATGGAGTCGCAGGCCTTGGAGCAGACAGCCATTTATAGAGCTCCAGAACTGCTGTGGGTTATGAGTGTCCCCAAATACCCTTTGCTCACAGGACACTGGAGTCATCTTTGCACTGGCAGGGCAGTGGTGAGAGCCACTGGAACCCCAGAAGCAAAACACTCACTGCTCATGTGGGAGCTGGCAAAAAGCTTTCCCAAAAAAGCTTTTTTCTCAAAAAACTGGATCATCCCAGGATCCCCTCCATGTCTCCATCCCTGTGTGTGCCTTCGGTGCTGCAATCCTGTGCCTAATAAATCCCCGTGGCCCCATAAAACCCAATTACTAATGTGTTTAAAATAAAAGATGAATGTGTATTTATAACCACGTGTAATATTTTATATAACACTCTACAACAGATGTCCAGGGAGCAGCAAAATTTTAATTAAGGTTTTCTCATTGCTTTTCCTAAGGACTCCAATCAAAGCCCCACTGAAAGACAGGAGTGAGACATTAAAAAAAACCCCACACAGTGACAAATGTTTACGTGTATTTTATAACTTATTCTGTAAAGGACATCTGTGGCTCATCTAGTGCAAAAAAAAAAGAAGCCAAGACTATCAGGTATGAGGCTTTGTTCTACTTATGCTTCTGCAATGATCATGCCATGAGTAGTGTGGAAAAACCTTCAGTGCCTTGGATTTTTTTCCTGTTTGTCACATGATTTATCAGCACTTTCTAAAGAGGCAGAAATATGTTTGATATCTGGGTTGATGCATTTTTAAGGGGATCTCTCAGCAGCTCCAGCTCTGCTGGCTGAGGGCCTTGCAAGTTCCATTGAATTTAAACCACCTTTGGGCACAAATAAACCTGATAAGCCCAGTTTGCAAAGAGGGACTTGAAGGAAAAAGTATTTGGGGGGTTGCCCTCTGTCCCTGGGGGTGTCCCTGAGTGACCTTCTTGCTCCTGGGAGCTCCCTGAGCCAGCTCAGAGATGGGAGACAGGAGCCTGCTCCTCCTCACGGCAAAGGAGATTTTCCTGGCTTGCAAGGAGTTCCTGAGCTGGTCCTAGAGCTGGAATAACGCTGCTGCAGGGCATGCTGGGGCTCCTCTCTGCCTCAGGGGTTATCTCCAGACCCTTGACCCCTTCTCCCCCGCTCCATACCCAGCCTGGGAGCTCTCCTGGTTCCCTGTGGCCCTGAAGGACTGGGCTGGGGACGGGACAAAGCCAAAGAGGGACAGCCAGGCTGTTCCCACATGAATTCCCCTTGCATGCTGAAGCAGATCCAGAGCCTGTGAGCCAGGCTCCCCAGCAGAGCCATCCAAGTGCAGTGGGAGAGCCCAGGAATCATTTGTTTGCTGCCCTAGAGCAGAGCCTGCTGCATTATATTTAGGTATTATTAACTATGATTAAGTGCACGATCAGGAGACAGAGCTGCTCTCCTGAATTGTATTTAATATTCAGAGAAGGCTGCTGTGATGGTGCTGGAACATCACGGTGTGAGTGATGGGATGGAAATCAATTAACAGGTGGGAAAATAGGCTGGAACATGCAAAACTCTCTGAAAAGGGCTCCCACTTCTTCCTTGGGATCTTACTCATGAGACAACAAAAGGGAACCCACACAGATGAAGGCTGAACCATTCATTTGGAAGTTTTTAATTTCTTCCCTAAGGGAAGCTACAGAATATTTTTGAAGTGTCTACAGTGTTAGAAACTCTCCTTTTTTGGGCTCAAGCATTTGTTTTTATAGTACCTCTTATATGCTAGATGCTGATTTCCCAGGGTGCTGCACCTCAGATCCTGGTGGGGCTCAGGGAAGGCATCTGTGACCCTTCCCAGTGAGAAGGACAACCTGTTCTGCTGTTTTTAAGGGGGACCTAAAATCTCTCTTCATTGTGTTTCCTTTTTTTGGGTGCTGTGTTTGAACTTGTTTTATGAACTGGGCTGCTTTATGAAGAAAGAAACTTTCAGAGCTGTCCACAACTGGCTTTCTTTCCAAACTCCTCTCCGGTGCTTTTTCCCCATGCTAACCTGGCAAGTAAACTTTCTGAGGCTCTTTCCTAATGACAAACAAGGTGACAAACACCTCCTGAGATGCTCTGGCTGTTGTCCTTCCAGACCACTTCCCCCTTTTCCTAATATTTTATTGCTGCTTCTTTCCTTTAGCACGTCCTGCCCTGAGAGCCGCAGTCCTTCCTGGCTGGTGGAGTTTGTGCACCTGGAAATCACCTGGAAATGGGCCCTGTGGCACGTCTGCAGGCAGTTTGTCACTTCCAAGGCACACACAGGACACTCTGCACCCCTTGCAGTCGGTTCTGAGAGAAATTCTGGAGTTTGGTCTGGGTTTCCCAGGCATTGAGCATCTCAAGCAGGTAATCTGGGAAAATTGTTGTCTTTTGGGCAGAGTTATTAGAGGTGACAACCAAAAATGAGGCACCATGTGGTCACAGGGATGCCACTCCCTGAGGAGCAGCTGTGTCCACAGGGAATGTCCACAGCCTTGCCTCCTCATCCCCTCAGGCTGGGACAGAGTCCTTGGTGCTGATGTTTGGAGAGAGAGAGAGGTTTGTCATTTCTCTGGCAGAAACAGCCCATGTTAGGAACAAGAGTGGCATTTCTCCATCCCTGGAACTGTGAATGCTTGGGGGAGAGTGCTCTCAGCCAGATCTGCACGGGAGGCAGGCAGCACAGCACTGAGGGTCCGTGGCAGAGTCCTCTGTGCACTCATTCCTGCTTCTTGCACCTTCCAGACCAGGGATGACTCCAGACACGCACCCACAACCTCCCCAGTGCAGCACACTGAACAAAGCCAGAGCAGAAACACCGGGAATGAACGGCTGGCAGATGGCCTGGGAGGACAAAGCTGAACCTGAGGATTACCCAGACCATAATCAAAGCTGTCATTACAGGTTGTCATCACTGGGGAGTTATTTATTAGCTCTAAACAGCGCTCCCCTCAGACACCAAATGTCAAATGGTTTAATGTGCAGGGCCCAAATCTTCCCCTTCCAGCTGCTCCCGTTCCGTCCTGCCAGCTGCACCGTCTCATCTTCCAGGACCTGCCAGAGAGCCCGGCATTAACAAACCTGATTATGCACATTCTTCTGCCAGGAGGGGCCAGATGAGGCCAAATCATTCTGATAATAAGCCCTGCTGTCATTAAACGCTATTATGCATGCTACTGTTGATGCCCAAACCTCCCCAGAATATTAATAAGGGCGTGCTTGGCGTTTGCTGAAGGAGCCAGGAGTGGATGGGTTTGGCATTTATTGGATCTGTCCACAGGCTGAAGGGATCTGTGCCTACACCAGTCACTTCTGTAACGCAGGAGAAAAATATGAGGTGCCTGCCATGCAAAGCATTCCCAATTCTCAGAAGATTTCTTTCTCCTTTAAAAAGGAGTCATGGTTTGGGGGTTTGATTTGGATCCTTAGAAGGAAAGAAAGGAAGGAAAAAGGAGGGAATTGCCTGAGGATGAGCCAAATATTTCATTCTCATTTTTTGAAAACCTGTTTTAAGGTCAATTTGAAATGAAAATGTCATTTGTGAATGTGAATTGTGAAATGAGGAGCTGAAAATGCCAGCGTGAAAATAGAAGCTGAAACATTTCAAATTCTCTGAATGCCTTTTTTTTCTTTTTTTTTTTTTCTTTTCCTCTACTGAAGCACTATATGATATTTTGACCTGAAGTTGTGACTAGCTTTGGTTAACCTAGAACTAAATTTTCTGTGATTTTATTGCTTGGGAAAAACCAGTCACCTGCTTTAAGTGTTCTGGCTTGTGAGGAGGAGGTATTTATGTTGTAAAGTTCTTTTGACTGAAAGTTTCAGCTGTTATTGGAATCTTCTGGTTTCTTTTCTTAAGGTGTTTATACATCTAAAATACAATTGTTTTTCCTTTTCCTGTCCCTTCTCTGCAAGTATTTTGACAGTTTTTATGTAGCAGGGCAGCAGCACATAAAAATGGTGGGGGGAAAGTGCCACAAGCTCTCCATTGTAATATGGCCATAAATTCAAATTATTTCAGTTATGGGTGGCCACTTCTGATACCTAAAGGTCAAAACCTCCCTGGCAGTGATTAACTAGGCAGGATCTCGGCCAGATTTCAGTACTGGAGCAGCCACTACTGTGGAAAATGACTCGAAATCTTTCCCCTGACCCTTTTGTCAAGCTGTCAGTGCCGGTGATTGACTTCAGTTCGTGCAGAGCCCGGGGCTGTCCCCAGCTGTAATTGTCACCTAATGTGCAGCGCTGGACAAGTCAAGGTGCATCTCTGCATTTCATGGTCTCCTCTGCACCCAAGGGCACAGGGAATTGCACGGAGCTCACAGGGATGTGGGATTGAGCTGTGGAGGAGCCCTTCAGAGTCCCAGCGAGTCAGAGAGCTCCTCTCACCTTAATTCAAAATTAGCCAGAGAGATGAGAGCAGAGCAGCCCTCAGAGATGGCAGCATTGCACATTCACAGACACCAGTCTGGTGAAAGCTCAGTTCTTTTTGCTAATCCAGTGCTTCTGCTCAAAGAGAAAATTCGGGTGTTGACACTTTTGGGACCTCTCTGCAGAAGCTGAGCTGATGGCACCAGGCTTGTGTCACATGCTGGGAAAAGGCAGGGTAAGAATTTTTACTTCAGCTAGCCTGCAGCCTAAAAAAACCCCAGCAGAAAGCAGGCACCTGCATTTTTTCAACAGACAAATGGTTATAGATTAGAACATACCTTTAAAAGTCCCAACAACCCCTTAGATAACATTTTCTGTCACCAAACAGAAAGAAAGGCAGAGCACAGGCCTAAAATCAGAGTCAGAGGAAAGGACCGAAGTATTTTTAGATTGTCTGGGTTCCCAGCCAGAGTGAGGGAATGACTTTAATCAAATTCAGCCGAGCCCCAGCCATTCTCTCTGTGGTTGGCTTCAGCTGCACATGTCCCATCTTGGAGCAGCCCTTCCCAAGTGCACACAGGCAGCTTTGTTTACAGCCTGGGAGGGAAGGATCAAATGCTCTCCACTGGAGGGAAGGCAGAGCAAAGCAAGGCGCTTTCCTCTGAGCGATCCTTGCCCACAGAGGAAGCTTTATAACTTCACAAGCCAGGGTACAATATGTTCAACATATGTCAGTCTTTCCTCCCAGCAAGAGAGATGAATCACCTGTTTTCTCCAGAAGGGAGATGTTTAAATCCTCTCTGTTCATGAGGAAGAGGGAGCAGTTTTCTCATTGTGATGCATATTAGGAACAATCCCAGCAAGGAGTGCAGCTGATGCTTCAGCGCTGCTGCTGGCAGGAGGGACCCTGAGGAAAGGCCTGTTTGCCATGAATAATGCAAATTGTTTGCAGTTCCAGCAATTCAAGGCCCAGGGTAGGAAGTTTGCTCCATTCTGCATGGGGTCACACTTCCTCCCCACCCGGAGCCCACTGAGGCTCCAGAGGAACTCTGTCACCTGGGGGAAACAATCTGCCTCATAAACACATGAAATTTGGGTCTGCAGAGGGGTAGGACAGGCGACACATCTCCCAGGGAAGGGGGCTCTAAAAACCACCTACAGCAAAACATGCACGTGTGGGCTTCAGTCCAGCCCTGCTCAAGAAAGCATTTCATCCCAGAGTAATAGCAACAACTCATGGGCTTAAGGGCTTGCCAAAAGCCAAGTTTCTGTCAGAAACTCCCCAGAATAAGTGTGGTTTGCACATCAGGCTGCAGAGCTAAGGGAAACATTGCTGTGTAACCTCAAGAAGAGCTATGGAGGCTCCACTGTAAATCTGATCCTTGCAATTATTTCCATGATGACAACACCCACCAGCCTTAGCTGGAACCTATTTGTGCTGGGGATGCTGCAAATGGGGTAAAAAAAATGCTGCTTTCTCCAGAGAATTTGTGAGATAAGGATGTGACAAGGCAGTGAAGGGCAGAGGGAGCCTGAGGAAACCTGAAATGATTTGTCAGGTGGAGGGGTTCATTCTTGAGGCCACTTGCTGGTTCTTACAAATTGCAGCTCTTTCTTTCAGCTGGCTACACACAGCATTCTGTGACAGAGTCAGGAAGGCCCCCAAGCTCATTTTGCTGTTTGCTTTGAACCAGCTTCTTTTAAAATTGTCACATAAAGGGGAACATAATTCTTCTCCTGCCTGGCAGGAGCAGGGGGAAATATTACTTTGAAGAGGCCAAAGAGTTTAAACTGTTTTTGCAACCAGCTTTTCTCTGCGTGTGAATTGGTCACTCACACGAGGGCAAACGTCCTGCTCGCACTGGGGTGAGCACACAGCCCAAGGCAGGTCAGGCTCCCTCAGAGAGCAGCTTTGTCCTTCATTTTCATCTGAACAAGGAACAAAACCTATCCAAAAGAGCACCCCGGGTACTCAACATCACAGTTTGCTTCTGCTCACAGGGCAGGGCAAGAACTGGGAGTGGAGTGCAAAGGAGAAGTTGTTGCTCTAAACTCAGATTGAACTGAAATAGTTCAACAAGTGAAAATTATTGAAGTATCCTGGGAATAAAAATATGGAAGGATTTATGGGGGAAGCAAGTAGTTAGAGCAAACTTCAAAGAAAATCCCAGCTTTGTGGTTTCAATTGTGTCCTAAACTGCCTGACACTGATCCCTGGAAGCAGAGGTGGGCTCTGGGCAGGGAGCACATTTCTGTTCTGTGCATGCCTTCCCCACACACCTGTGGACAGGCAAGGTGAGCTCGTGGAGAGCCTCCAGGAGTGGATGTACAGCTGTCCTGCTCCTCATCCCAGAAACATTCCCTCCACACTGCTTCCAAACACTAAAAGCTTCTTCTCTTGCCCTCATCCTTTCAGTGATTGATTAGTCACGGCCTAAGTGTTGATTAGGCTGAAAGCTGTCCTCAGCTCTCAAAGTATTTCAGTGTGCTTGGAAAAAAGGGCAGATGGACCCCACTGGTCAATCAGAACCAAGCTCCTGCTGATGCTCTTCAGCCATCTGCAGCACATCCTGCTCTTGTCAGCAACTTCCAACATCTAATCCTCTGTAAAACATGCAAGGGAGTATGGTGTACACGATGCACGGCCTAGATTGTTAAAGTGTTAGGAATTCTGTTCCAATAGCTCTGAGATCTCAGCAAATCCATTTGCTACAGGCAGAAGAAAATAAATCTTGGTCCTCACTGATTCCATCGTGTCCCTCTGCTCGTCACTGGGACACTGCCCACGCTGCCTTGGCCTTGGAGGTGGCAAATTTCTCACAGCACTTCGAATCCTGTTTTGAAAAGTCCAGAAATATTCCAGAAATATGCGAAGCAAGTATGCTAGCTTGTGTCAGGATCATTTGGAGGGTTATTCTTGTTTTCAAAAATATTTCTTCTTTGGAGTTGAAAAGTTTAATTGCAGCCCCAAGCACCAGAGCTGTGGCAAAGCCTGAGGCTGAGCCTGTTCTGCCTTTGGCTGTCAGACAGCCTGGTTTACACACACCATGTCCTCCTCTCACCACCATGGAGGGTGAAAGTTATGCAAGTCTGCTTTAGAATGAAATAAAACATTTTCCTTTTGCAGCCTGACAGTTTATGAGCGTTGAGGTAAATGCACAGGCAGCAGTTCAGATTAATTCCTTTATTATCAGCTGGGAGATTTAACCTAACCATGGCCCCACTGCTGCCCCAGCCAGCTCCGAGCCCATGGTGGGGAAGGAGGGAATTTAAGTAGCTTAAAAATATTTTTTAAGATTAATTTTAGTAGCACAGACAACATGATCTCTATCTTTTATTACCAGAGGAATCCCAGATACATTCATTTAAAGCTGGGCTGTTTGTTTAAAAAGCCACAGTTTGACTTTTTAGACTTCTTCAATCACATTTCTTCTTCATGTAAAATTCATGACAGGATATTTTAAAACTCTGCCTTGTACCCAGGTGTGTGATTCTCATGCATTCAAATGCATAGGGGGTATTTTTCTGTATGGAAAATCAATTGAGCTCCCTACAGAAAAGTCCCAGGTTTAACATCTACCCTTGCTGTCCGTGGAGGCAGCACAGTGGGAATGGAATATCCTGGAATGCACTTCAGGAATCTCAATCCTTTCTGGGACAGAACTGGTGCTGGTTCCAGAGTCAGGCTCTTGGCAGGCAAAGGGTGTAAGACAGAAACCCCAGGGTCAGAAATTCTCCAGGAATTATCTGGATTTACTGCACTGCATTTGCTCAAGCCGATAAAGGGCTCCATTTGCAAACCCGACTTTAAGTGTCAAAATCTTCTGTGTCTGCTAATTCACTTCATGTGTACACACCAACATTTTATGGAGTTGTAGCTTCTCCTGCTTGCCATAAATCTCTTTAGAAGGGATCAAGTCATACACACTGAGAATTCACAGAGCATGTTGAAATGTTGGCCCCACTAAAACGAGTGGGAGTCTTGCCTTTGGCTCCTCTAAGTCCAAGGCTTTACCCACAGAATATAAAGAACAAGAGGATTTCTTTAGGCTTTAAAGTGTTTTTCTTCTCCTTACTGGCATTTAGAATTATACAGCACTTTTTGATTATTCTTTTTTTTTAAACTGATTTTGCCTAGCTTCAAGAGCAAGCAAAGGCAGTGCTCTGAAGTGTGTTCTCTGAAGAGAACTGAGTGCCTCATCTACTAATGAACTGTAATTATCCTTTTCTTCAATAGAAATTGCACTTAGCCCTGAGCCTTGTGGGTTGCTGATTCAGAGAAGAAACAGGTTCTGGGTAAGTTTTGTACATTAAAACATGCACAGCAATACCTATATCTGCACACAGACCAGCAAAAATGGCTTTCCTGTGCCTATCAACTCATTTATCTGACTTGCAGAGCAGCAGAACAAAACTAAAATAGAACTCATAGTAATTTGGCTTTACCACAAATTCCTGTCAGTCTGCTCACTGTGTGTTTTTGTCCAATTTTCTCTGTTTTCCATGGCTTGAAATTTTTTTGTGTCAGCCCTCACTTTGGGAAGACATTGATGCAAGTCCTCAGGCACTAGATTAGACATCTTTGTCATATGTGCGCAGCTAAGGAATATCACTCAACACAACCAATTTCTACATTGTGCTCGTCCTGAATTCCTGTTACACGTCTAGATAATTTTATTTACTCTAGGAACAATCTTCAACAGAAATTCAATTGAATTATTGCCTAATCCGGGTACAAAATTCTCTGCCTCAAGCTGGACTTGCAGACTGAATTAGCTGGTTTGCCTCAGAGGAGAGGCTAAAATAAGGTCAGATCTGTGTTGTGTGGAGCTCAGGAATGCACTGGCTCTGCTGGGATGGTGGAGGAAAGATCTGCGAGCTCTCCAAGGTCTCTGGTTCCCTTTGATGCTCTCCCAGTTTCCCTGAGGAAAAGGCATCACTTCCTTTTGGGGAGCCCTGCCCTTTCCTGTTTCAGCTGCCCATATTCCAATAAATCCTTGATTCTGCCACTCCAAACCCCTCCCTGCCCACCCAGATAGGTGCACTGCAGGCACAGCCAGATTCCTTTTGTTGCCAGTCCATCTGTGCCTATTGCACCAGACCAAAAAGAGCATTTCCAACAGCAAAAGCAGCCTCAGGAGGAATTTTTTTTTTGAGGCAGTGGCACTACATGCTTCTTTATGTGGCTCTTCCATAAGAGCTCTCTCTAGTCCTCATTCCTCATAAAACATTACGAGGCAGGAATGATTTTGGAGGTTTTTATCTGCTGCAGACCCTTTGTGGGAGTGTTGGCAGAGAGGCCTTGCTGTGCCAGTGAAGATGAGTCCTTTTTCCTCCCTGTGGGAGAACGATTTCTGGAACAGAAGGACACAGAGTGATGTGCTTCCTATTTTATCCCCTTTGTCCTCAAATTAAGTCTCACAGAGAGGCCCCAAGTACTTTAAAGGGCAGCCAGGCAGGGCTGTGACTTCCCCGGGCTGTGTGCTCTGAAGCTGGAGTCACTGCTCATTTGCTTGAGACCAGCCCAGCCTGAAGGGGGACTTCATTGCTTACTGAGTCCTTAAAATAACCCTCCTTATTTGCAGTCCCTTTGCCTGCAGAGATCCTTTGGGCCCACAGGCAGCACGGTTTGGTTTTAAGTTTCCATTTTGTTTTTAAAGAACAAGTAGTCTCACATGCCTAAAACAACCTCTTTCCCCTCCCTGCTCTCACCAAACCAACTGACAACTGACATGTTTAACTTTGTCAATGTTGTTTTGTTTTGTTTTGTTTTTAAATCATAAAGTTCACGGCAGGTTTATGTGTGGAAAGACTCTCCTTTCCTCGGAGAGCCAGCTGGACCAAAGCCATATCAAAAACTTCCTGTAAGGAAGACATAACTAGAAAGGAGAGGGGAATTTTTCAGTGCCCCTTTCTGCATTAAAAGCAGCCCTGTGGCTGCAATGTCACAGCTGTCCCTGGAAAGCACTTCCACAGGGACGTTTCTGCAGGCATGCAGGGCTGGCATGGATGGAGAGCAGCAGGCAACTGGGAGCTCCACGTCCTCTGCCACATCACACAGGGGAGAGCACAGGTGTGGTACCAGACTGTCCCCTTTGCACACCCCTCATCTCCTGGGAGAGTCTGTCAGAGATCCGCTGAGCCCGGGGGAGAGCCTGGCTCCCGTCCCTGCTCCCAGCACCGATGTGCAGCTGCATCCTTCCACCAGGCTCCCGTGCTGCCTGCAAGGTTGCTCCAGAGCCCATCCCAGTCAGGGGGAGACGTCCCAGCAGCATCTCCGGGGTTTTCCTCAGCCCCAGGGGGAACAGCAGAGCCCCTGAGCTGAGGGTGCTGCAGGGCTGCTGTGTCTGCACAGACAAACATGCCCTGTGTCCTTCCCTCAGGGGGTAACTCGCTGCAGGACGGGGACAGAGGAGGCCTGAGCTCCGTGCAGGACATCTGCACACCCTGTTCTGTGCCTTGGCTGGCTCCTTTAGTCCTGCCTGAAGCTTGATGCTGAGCTCCAGCCAGCCAAGCACGGAACAAATCCTTCCTCTGAATGACCTCCTCGGCCTGGTATTTGAATCACACCAGGGGAAGGAAAAATAAAAAAAAGAGGAAGCCAGTTAAAATTTGCTGGGGAAAAGGCGAATAAAAGCATGATGTAATGCATGTGCTGAGTGGGCTGTCCCTCCCTGAATCCTCATGGCAGGTGTCAGCACACACAGCAAGGCCAGGAGTGTGCAGCAGTGCTGGAGGAGCTGCCTTGGCAGAACAGCAGCACACTGAGGCTCTGCTTTCCTTGGCTGCCCCTCTGGAGCCCAACACCTGACTGTGCCTGCTCCATGGTGCCCAGCTTGCCCCTCGCTCTGCAGGCTCTCTGGGCAGGGCTTGTGCTCCTCCTGCAGAGACCTGGCTCACTCTGACCCCCTTTAAAAACCCCGTTGCTTGTGAGCAACAGAAGTGGTGGAATCTCAGCTTTCCAGGCTGTTTGAAATGGGTATTTCAGTAATAATAATAATAATAATAATAATAGTAATAATGTCCTGCTGGGCAGCAGAATCCCAGCAGCTTTGGGATGAAGCCACAGCTCCAGAGCAGGGCAGGGCACCTGGAGGCCCCAGAGCAAGGAGGAACGTGTGAGGTGCAGCCAAGGAGATTTCCCTCCTGGCAGGGCTCTGGCCAGCACCTGCTGAGTGGGTCCGTGGTGGTTTGCCCTGGAGTCTGGTGGGAGTTTCAGTCGCGGGGCTGTACAAACCAGGAAAGTTCAGCTCAGCCTCAAGTAGCTGGCTTTCAGTTTACTGACGTTGTGTGGTGATACCGTTTCTCCTCCAGACCAGCTTCCAGGATTGCATCATTGGTGCTGCTGAAAATGTTATTTTCCCCCTAAGGCACAGCAGGGATCAGAGTGGAATTCTTAGCATCCAAACCAAGATCCTCAGTTAACTCAAGAAAACCCACCCGTTTAAAAATCCCCCTTTATCCCATCTTTTCATGTGCCCAAAGTTTTCAAACACAAGCAGTTACTGTGGGTGTGAATCTGTTCCTTCCTATTAGCTGGAGACACCATTGAGGCAATCCATTGTCTCTGACAGGTGGAAATTAAGTCAAAACTACCCAAAAGCTCTTCTCCCTCTGTCTGGAAAAACCTGAATGAAAAATCTGTTTGAATGTCTGAACGGTGCATCCCCACAACCTTCTTTTTTTTTTTTTTTTTTTTTTTTTTTTCCCAATGGGAGAACACTAATGCAAATTGGAAGTTCCTTATATGTAGGGGAAAGCACTTTATAGGCTTATTTTGAAACCCACAACTTCTCAGCATCTTGTAACCAATTTACAGCTGGAAGGGCTGAGGGCTGAAACCCAGGTAATTCAACAAGCAATTAAAACCAACTCAATTCTACATGCAGAGGACTCTCAAAAGTGGTTACTGGAGCTCCACTGAGCAGTGCATGGAGATTTTTTATGCCCAGGGGAACATCACTGAGGTAATTGCTTTTCCATTTAGAATAAATATGTTTTATTCTTTGCCTCTTAACTTGGTGTTTTTAAAAAGAACCATCCCCATTAACATGAAAAAAGAGACACTGCTCTCCAGGCAGAAAAAGCCTGCAAGTACTTGTTAAACAAACAGAGCATCTGCCATGAACATTAACTGCTTTGTAGCTGATTTTTGTGGGGTTTTTTTCCCAGTCTAAGCAGAGTTCGTCTGCATAATTTCAGGACTCTGCAAACTCAAGCACCTGACAGCATAAGAATAAATATCTTATTTTTCATTCACCTATTTTTCATTTCACTCACTTATTTTAAGCTCCTCTGCACAATTTTCCACCCAAAGCATCATTCACAACCATGACTAACACGAAGTCATTTTTGTTGCCTGCATATGTTGCATGTTTTACAGCTTGTGGGGAGCTTTTAGTCATTCATGGTATTGGTTTGATTTGAATTAAATCTTTCTGAATGTGCACGTTCAAGTAACTTTTTGCTTCCAATTATTGAAAGAGATACCCACACATCACCAGGCATTCCCTCCCAAAATGAAAACCTGGATACAAAAGGATGGATGATGGGATGCAAAGGGCAGAAAGGAAGGGGAAGGCTTGCTGTCTCTACAAGGAGAAGAGCAGGAAGATGGAAAGAATTCAAAGGGAAGGCAGTAAAAACCCCACCAGATGCTGCCTGACTTAGCACTGGGGGTACCTCAGGATCTCCTGTGGGGAGATTTTTGATCTGAGAGCTGGCTGGAAACTCTGAACAAAGAAATTGGCTTCTCCTGTAGGATTTCTACTGGGTTCAGTGACACAGAGCTTTGTCTTTTGCAAAAAAACAGGTTTCTGTCACAGATGCCCAGTTCCACCTTCGCTGTCTCCTCCTCTGATTGTTGCTGATGGCTCGGATCAGAAGGGCTGAGGAAATACAGAGCAAATTCTCCTGTGCTGTGGGGAATTCCATGGGCTCACTGAGGACAGGGCTGGAAGGGTCCTCAACAGACCAATCTCACAGCTTCATGCAAGATCAGTTGGGCTTAATCCCCCTGACAGATGTGGCTCCAGCTCGTTCTCAAAAACTTTCCCTGCTGGAACTTCCATGGCTTTCCAAGGCAAGCTGGTCCAGAGCTTTGTCCAAAGCTCATTAGGAAACTTTCCTCACAATTAACCCAGATCTTCCCCTGAGGCCACTAATGATTTTTATTCTTTCCTCTGTGCAGCCTCCTTTTATGCATTTTGAGGTTACTGGCATCTTTTCCTTCATTTTTCCTTTCTTTAGCCTGAACACTTCCATTCCCTTCAATGTTTCTTGCTTTTCAGACCTGGTTCTCTTTGAAATAATCTCCACCTCACATCCTTCTTGGAGAACAGTCCCTAAGCCTAGACAGAGCAGAGCAGCCAACATCATCACACCCTGACCCAGCAGTGTGAAATGATTATTTTTGTTGCTCTTAACTCATGGTGCTCCTGCACCTCTCACCACTGGGCGCTTCCTTCTCAGCAGTCGGTCATTACTGATCCACGTTCATCCTGCGGTCACTAAACCACCCAAACTTCTGCAAAACCACTCTGCAGGTGGCTGTTCTGCCCATGTTTGTGGGGACAGCTCGGGGCAGTCTCCCAGGCTGACAGTGAATGACTGAGGAGTGTTAGCTCAGCATCCTCCTCTTCCTCCTTCTATTTTCAGAGCCGTGGGCAGCTGGCACTGGAGCCCTGGCCTGGAGCTGAGGTGACTGAACAGGACGTGGGAAACTGCTGGACAGGACATGAGAAACTGCTGGCCCTGAGAGATAAGGACAGATAAGGTGAGGGAAATTCCAGATAAGGGCTGGATTCTGCAGGTGGCTAAGGAGGTGTTGAGTGGCCAGAAGTCACAGATAACTGGAGAGAATCCCTCGGGGAGTAGGACCCTGCAAGGATGCACAGGTTAGCACACCCAGAGCACCAGGTGAGGACAGCTTTACCCAGGTGAGGACAATATTACCCAGGGAGCAGGGCCACAAACACCAGACTCGCTGCAGAGGTGGCAAAGCTGGGCCACGTGAAGAAAAAGTAACTTAGGGATGGGTGGGTGGAGAAATGGGGGAGGAAGAAAGCACAGCACAGGAAAAGGAAGGATTTATGGATGGGGGAAAGGGAGCATAAAGAACTTGTCATAGATGCATATTATAATATTGGCTTTTTGCAAATATTAAATTGGATTTTATACGTGTGGTGTTAAAGTAACTGCTATAAAGATATAGTTTTTATTTCTGTTGTTAATTAAACTTAAACTAATATAAGTATACTTGTGTTAAAATACCTACTTAAATAACACCCAATAAATGTATGATAAAAACACCTACTACGGATATACCAGCTATCAACACTCTCTGTCTAAAAACAGCATAAACCAAAACCCAAAACTAAAAGTAATAATAAAACCACAACCAAAAAATACACGTACTCTAAAAAAACAACCCCAAAAAAGAAATATGCTAAACAATTCTTTAAACATGTAAACTAGTTTAAAGAAAAGTTTGCTATGCATACTTGTTTGTGAATATATAACAAGCTGATGCAATAGAAATAGTCCATAAAGAGTGTTTCCAAAATAGCAAGTGTGCTCTTGGCTAAGTGCCAAGATGCACCCGACCATAATCTTTACTTTATTGTCTTCATCTCCTATTGTCCTTTATTAAACTTTTACAAGTTTTTACAAGAGAATAAAATGTGTTTTTCACAAACTGCATGCCAGGCAGTCCTGAGCTTGATTACAGCTCGTTTTCCAAAGCTGCTGCCCTCATCATCCCTCAGCCTGTCTCCGTGGCCAGGAGGACGGGGACAAGGAGGGCTGGCAAATCCAGGGAACCTGCGAAGATAGGTCAAGGATCCTGGTGTCACCAGGCCCACGCCTGTGCTGAATCTGATGGCATCACCATCTTCCCAAGGACTTCCCAACACTCCTCAAGAGCTTTTATTCTAAGCTTGGCCGCTTGTTTGGGCCTGTTAACAGCATGGCTCCCCAGACCCGGTGTGCTGCTGCTCAGCAGTGGGAATTACAGGCCAGGAGAGGCTTTCATTTAAGGCAGTGCTGTCACTAAAGCCTCCATTCCATCAAACCTTGGCTCAAGAATACAAGAAAATTATTTTGTGCTGTTGCCTTGTCCTAGCCAAGATTCAGACCCTTCTGAGTGAAAAGTTATGTGTTCCTGCCTCTCATTTCCTCTCTTTTCTTTTATTCAGACATCTATTTATCATCCAAAACCAGAAACCTGGGGATTAATTTACTCTTTACAGAATGCGAAGAAATGTGGGGATTTTTTAATTTCCAGATCTTCCAAGGAAGGAATATTTGTCAGCTACTAATTTCTCCCCATCCTATTTATATTTGCATTCTTTCTGTCTGTGATAGCTACTTCACTTCACCCCCTGACATTTTATTAGACAAAAATGGGAAACTCTGGCCCCACTGACGTCAAGAGGAATTTGGGTATCGATTTCCCTGAAAAAGCAATTTCAAGCAGGGACCTGGCAGCCTGCACAAACCTGTGCCCAGGCTGTCTGCATGCAGGGGGCTGTCACCCTCACCACACAGCCCTTTCATTTTCCTCTTATCCAGCTCTAGATCCAGCTCTGAGATACTCATAAGAATCAGTAACAGACTGGAAAGATGTGAGCCTTGATGTTAACTCTCTGCTTTTATGGTTTCTCTGATGTTGGCTTTGGTTACCCGTAACTGGGGGTCGTGCTTGGCTGCCAAGTCACTGAGCAACTTCCTCTGTTTAAACAGAATATATAAGCCTTACTCTTTCCCAGAGTTCATGACTCTTTTGTAAAGTGTTTTATGATACAGTTGTTACAGAATCCACCAGCCCAGCAACAGCTCCAGACAAGGCCTCACTGTGGGCCTGGCCTCGAGCCCATTTCCTTGCATGGAGGTTTTTCCTTTGCTATCAGTGGGTGAACACATCAAACTGCACCCCACAGCCCACTGCAATAACAATGCCACGGGGTTTGGAGGGACATGTCCAGTCATTGCTTCTCCCAGGGAAAAATCAGAGATCAGGAATCAGCCCCGTGGTGGATCCTCAAGGCTCATGTGCCTTTGAGGCCCTTCAGACACGCTTCAAATGCTTTTACAGAGAGGCTGAGCAGTGCTCAGCACCTGTGTAGCCATGAAGTCACATAAACCTCCCAAACATCTATTCTGTCCTTACAGCCATCATTTCCAGAGACTCTGTTTGTGTGGGATTGAACACTGACTGATTTAGTACAGATTTCAGTACTGACTGCTCCGTACTGAAGGGTGGAGCAGCCCATGGAGCGTGATCCATCCTTTTATCAGTGTCGGGCCAGCTCAGCTCAGTAAGTGGGGCCTTGCAGCAGTAAATGGTCTCCAAAGGGCTCTGAGCTCCAGCTCCTTCTGAACTTCAGGGCACTGATTTCCCACAAATGAAAGGGGAGCGTTTGGGAGATGGTGCCTGCAGAGCAGGGAAAAGGTAAATCAGCACATTGTACCACTTGTAATGGTGTCACCCTAAAGTCTGTGAGGGATGCTGTAAATCAGCTTTTGGCTGTCCTGTTTTTAAATACATTACTTATCAGAGGAAAGCATAATCCTGGCCTTAGGTATTTGAGGTGACTTGGTTGTTTGGTGAATCACGGTACATTCGCAGTGCTCCTGTCCCTGCAGCTCAGGCTGAGCACCCAGAGGCCCTCAGATGGGGCTTTTACTGCACTGGAAAGATCATGGTTTATAGGAAAAAATGTTAATATGTCCTCATACAGACAGAGCTTTTGATCCCATTCCTTTAGATCCCAATTCATCCTTTGTAGCCTGACTCCAAGGAGTGACCGATGCCAGATGCTGCAGAACAAGGGCTGGACAATTTTAGAGCATTTTGCATAGAAGGAAATCTTTTTCCCAGAATTAGTTTGAAGCACCAGTTGGCCCCAGTTCTGAAGTGTGTGGGGGAAGAGAAGGGGTGAGGCTGCACTTTAATTCCCCTTAATGTAGATTTGAAATGGTGGGTTTTGTTTCCCATACGAATGCAGTTATTTTCTCTGCTATTAAACATAATCAAGGAAAAAATTGTTGTGAACCAAAGGTTTTAGAACATTAAAGCAGAAAAATCTCTCTGGTGACTGCTAGGGCTCAGCTAATGCTGAGTGCCCAGTTCCCCTGGTCATCTGCTTTCCTAAAGCTCCTGAGTGCTCCTCCTCTGGAAGTATCTGGTTTGCCAGCAGTAACTATTATTCTCTGGCCTAAGGGACTTCAGCAAATTACTTCAATTGCTCTGTTTTATTTGCTGCGTTTCTGTTTTTAAAGCAAACCAGCCTGGAGCTCGAAATCCCTTTGTAATGGACAAGAAAGTACTGAGATTCCCTGGAAGTCTGTATTAACATGCCAAATCAATTACAGCGTAATTAGCCAGAACTGTTACTTGTTGAAATCCTGTCAACAAAAATAACTCACGCTTCCCCTTCAGATTGCTCCAGCACCTCCATCTTCTTGACAAGGGCTTTGAGAGAGAGACCACCTCCCCCAGCCCCTATCAGGCTGAAGGCAGGGAATGAAACCCAGATGTGTTCATCATTACAGACATGGAATGGTGGAAAATGATGGGGAGAAGGAGGACAGAGCTCTCCTGGCCAAGCCACGATGCCTTTCCAGGGCAGGATGAGCCCCAAGGGCAGGCTGGACCCTGCTTTCCCTGGGGTAATGCTGCAGGCTGCTGCTGCATTCCCTGATTTATGCCAGCAGAGAAGGAGGCCCACTCCTGGGAAGCTTTATCTGCAATTCATTTAGGAAAGAGGCAGGTCCTCTCCTCTGACCTAATTGAAAACAGGCAGCCTCCTCCTAATTGTGCACTCTAACCAGTTCATGTGCATTAACAGAGGAAATTGGAGGGGAAAAAGGTTCTGAGTTGGTAATAATTTCCTGCACTTGAAGGTCCATATGCCAGCTTGCCAGCTGTTGATCTATCATCTATCTATCTATCTATCTATCTATCTATCTATCTATCTATCTATCTATCTATCTATCTATCTCTAATTCACATTGCTCTTCTCTCTGCAGGAACTTCAGGTAAAACACAAGCAGCAGGACATTTTTTCTGTTCCAATTCTACACAAGTGTGTATAAGGGCACTGGTTTTCCAAAAGGCACCTCAGAAAACATTTGGTTTTGTTCTTTTTTTAGAGCTAAAAGACCTCAATGCCAAAAGAGTTAATTGCTCATCATTACTTTCAAAAGACCCTTTTTGTGTTGGGCTCTACGTGCCCATAAGGAACACTCAAAGAAAGTGCTCAGTTTTGGTTAAAATATTGCAAAGCTGAAGGAGAGCCTTCATCAAATAGCCAACAGGAGGAGGAAGAGAAATGCCCTCATCAGTGAGCAGCTTCAGGAGGTTTAATCCTACAAAGTCACACGTGTTCTGAATGCAGAGTTGTATTAAATAATACCAAAGCAGCAATAAGACCTCTGGTGGTATTTTAGGTGTGTGTTTGCAGTTCCAGCAATCAGGAATCTTTACAGGTCTCAAGTTTTGTGAGCACTGGAGTAGTCAAATAACTCAGAGTTGTTTCAAAGTCACCACAGGGTTTGGAATCCTGACTGTATCTATCTGATCATACACTGAATGTGCTTAAGCAGAAATAGAAATGACTTTTAATTGCAATCAGGCAGCTGTACATACCAAAGTCACCGCAATATGCTAATGAGATGCTAATCTATCCCTTTGCCTTTGCTGCAGTCTCTTTTAGGATTTTATCCCCCAAACAGGTTTTGCAACACACATATCAAGGTGGAGACTTTTGGAAAATTGCTGCTTATTAGGTGGAATTTCAGGGAAGCAGCAAAAGTGGGAGCCTCATTTCCAGGTTGCCCTGGACCACCAGAATGGACAATGCTTGAATTATTGCCTGGGCTCTTGCCAGGTCCCCAAATGCACGGGGAAAAGGGAACCTGCCTTCCCTGTTATGGTTAACTGCAGAGTTATTGATGGGAATTTTAAAACTATTTGTCAGGTGGAGGTTTGGTGGGGGGAAAAAGGGGGCTAGAGGTTTAAAGCAATTCTGCTGGGTGCTGGCCAATCATGTAGACCAAGAACTGCAAGTGGGTGGTCATGGAAGAGAGCCAGTGGAAATAGGGCCAGGAGATGGTGTCATCCTTGACTCCAACACATTCACGTTTTGGCTCTCTAGCAAGGGTTATTTTTTCTCTTTATTCTGCAGTTCAACACAAACATCTCCTTCGGTTTCTAAAATCCGTGGGCTGAGGTGTTCCACCTGCCAGGTGGAAACGCAGACCAGAAAAATCACAGCGAGTTCCTAGAGAGAAGGAACAGAGCAGGAGCAGGCCCAAGAGGAGGTGTCACACCTGCCAAGCCACCCAGCCAGGAGGAAACTTGGCTTTGGACCCTCAGAAAGGTGTGTGAAAGAGTCTTGAAAATCACAAAACAAGGCAATGTGATGTCTGTGGGACCTGCCCACACACTGAGCCTTGACACTTACCTTGAAGTGTTTTGGTGTAAGGTGGGTGTAAGGCTCTGGTATCATCCCCTTAGTCTTAAGCAGAGTTTTAAGCAGAGCAGCTTGACATTTTCCTAGAAGTAGGAGGGATGTTTTTAAATTTTTTTTTAATTTTTTTTTCTTTCATTTTTTTTCCTTTTTCTTTTTTTTTCAGTAGGGGCTGGGCACGTGCCTATAGGTTTTGCAGTACTTTGGAACTCTTGCCAAAACCTGATTCCAGCTGAGTTGAGCTGTGCCCTGTACCACCCTTTGAAACTGCAGGGCTCTTCCCACACCTTGGATTTCCAGGTGGGCCTCCCACTACTCACTTTTACCATGGGGTTGAAAAAAAACATTTTAAATGATGCTATTTAGGTTTTGCCTTTTTTGCTTTTCTATGTTCTCTGTCACATATATATTTGTAGCTCTGTAGCCTATTTTATTAGTGGTTAGTTTTCCTAGTGCTTTTCCATGGCTTTTCCCTAGGCAGAAAGGCAAAATAAATTCCAGACCTGGGGGGTACATGGCCCTTGTGCTGTCTTGGTTCTTCCTGGGAACCAAGGATGAAAACAACTCTTCAAGATCCATTTCTTGGACAGAGCACAGCCAGTGCTGAAATTGGGCTCGAGAGAAGGGGCTTGACCTGGGGGGAATTGCATCACCACTTGTCCTCTTAATTGCTGCTTTTTATCAACTATGCTGATTTCCTAAAACCTATAAAAATGTGCTCACCCCTGTAGGGATGGGCTTTTGTGAACATCTTTCCATAACTGCTCCTGAAGGCCTTAAAAAAAAGATCCCCTTTTATGTTACCTCCTTACTAAAATTGTCTCGAGTTTCATTTTCAGGTTGGGGAAAATTTAAATATAAAGAGTTTGAGTTATAGTGACAGAGCACTGAGAATGGCTTCCCGCTGCCAGGGGGCAGGGTTAGATGGGATTTTGGGAAGGAATTCCTGGCTGGGAGGGTGGGCAGGCCCTGGCACAGGGTGCCCAGAGCAGCTGTGGCTGCCCCTGGATCCCTGGCAGTGCCCAAGGCCAGGCTGGACAGGGCTTGGAGCAGCCTGGGACAGTGGGAGGTGTCCCTGCCATGGCAGGGGATGGGAATGGATGGGATTTAATTTCCCTTCCAACCCAAACCATTCTGGGATTTTATCACAAATAACAAGATTAGATAAAGAGCATTTCGGAAGAGCTGACTGGATACTGCTTAGGGCTGTGAAAATAAAAGGGATCTTTCATTACATCAGCCAAACAAAGCAAATCTGCTCAAAATCCCTCTGAAGTGAACAAAGTTATCAAAGGTTTCAAATTCATTTTTTCCGTGAGGGGAAAAAAAATCAACCCCCTCAAAAAGGCATTATTTTCTGCAGAAAATAAGGCCTTCATCTTGAGCAAAATGCTGATTTCTGGCCTTGTGAAAGGAAAAACAAACAAAAAGAAGAACTAGGGCATTAAAATCTAAAATAAAAAATGTCCCCCATTTCAGGGCTGCAAGGACTCCTTGGGATGTGGGTAAATTTAGTTCTTTTTTTGCTTGAGCAGAATTGCCTCCATCTCCCAACCTTCAGGCAATTTTAGGAATCTTTTTTTCTGAAATAAATGGATTTTCCCCAAATAAATGTACCGGCACAGACAGTTCTCGAGACACTGATGATTCCAGAAAGACTAAGGCCACATTTTTCAATGAATTTACTATTTTTTAATACATATACATGCCTCTGCCCCTGTCTAGCACAGAATCTTCTGAATATCACTCAACCAATGTGTTAAATGTCTATTTTTAAGTTGTTTTCCCACGCTCTGAGCAGTGAAAACAAGTAAGACCAAGCATTTGTGGAGATCATAGCTGGGATGTGGGAAGCCTTCGATTGACACCTTCATCTGCCTTGGAGGACCTTTGTCTTCCCCCTTGGAAGAGCAAAACCACAGAGCCACGTCTGCAAAACAAAATATTCAGCCCCTGGCAGCCAGCAAACAGCAGGCAGAGAAAGGACACAACATTTATGGGCTCCCAGAACACAGATGTAAACAGAATCTCCTTCAGCAGCAGAGAAAGCACAGGCCAGGCTGCCTGAAAAAAAAGATAGTTTTAGGTGTTGGCAGCTAAATTGGTCTTTAGATGTTGCTGAGGTATTTATAGAGCTTCTGGAAAGGGATTTGAAAATATGTTATAATTAAACATTTGAACTGGGCTAATGTTGTGATAAACGATCATATGGAGGTCCCAAACACCTTAAATAGTCACTCTGTGCTCCTAAAGCAGAATGTTATTGGCTCTGATCTTGATTTAATGTCCTCAAAAGGGGCTTTAAAAACAAACATGGGACAGAGAAGTCAGGCATTGAGTTTTCATTTCAGAATCCAAAAGCCTAATGAGGAAAGGAAGCTACCAAGAGATCCATAAAAAGAAAGGCAAAGGTTGAACAGTCCACAGACTTGCATAGGAGGGGGCTGCAGATGTGCATGGTACACAACACAGGGCAACTGCTAAACTTGCTATTTAAATGTTAATCAAATCCTTTCGAAATAGAAGCAGGGAAAAAAGGGATAATTCCTTTTCCTGTACTTCATCAGATGGCAGTGGGAGAGCCCACCAGCTGTGAGGAGGCTGTGGAGTGCTTGGCTTCTGTTCTGGTAATGAGGTTTTGATGAGGAATGCACTTTTCACCAAGTAATGGTTTTCCTCTGGTTCCCAACACAGATGCAGCTGAACTGGCATGAGGGGCTGGGGGACTGGTGGCAAAAGGGACCTTCCTTGGCCCTTTATGATTTCCTTTCTGCCACAGACACGTGTCACCTCTCAGAATGACTGGGAGGGTTCTGGATGAGCAAAAGAATCCAGAGCACCAGTGGTGATGGACAGTTAAAACTTGAACATTTTGGCACATCCTCCCTTGGCATGGCTGCTGCAGGAATGGGAACAATTTACGTCTCCTAAGAGACTTCACAGACATTCCTCCTTTATTGTCCAACTAAAAATACCCCAGCCTTTTGGCTTGGGCTGTTTTTAGAGGTGGGATGGTGGGCAGGCCTTTCCCAGCCAAATGCAGCAGTGACAATGAGTGCTGGGTGCTGGAAATGCCAGTGAATTTGTCATGGACAGCCTCTCCTCTCATCTGCTGGCCTCTCTGACAAATTCAGGACACTATTTCTTGAGGTGTCCAACAGTTACAGTTTTTCTCCCTCCACACTGAAGGCTGGGGGTCAGACACATTTCCCTGTGCCCCAAAAAGCCACTCAGAAAGAGCAAAGGAATTGGGGAACTCAAACAATTCCAGCAAGGTATGAGAGCTCTGTCTTCCCTCAAGACACACGCCAAACAAATGGCCTGACATCATCTTCATTCACCACACAAAGTCTATAGCAAGAGCAAACACCCTTTTCCTTCCTCTTGGTTCAGCTTTAACTGTGCACAACCTAATCCTAACTCGCCACAGGAGAGATGGTCTGTGTGTATTTTCCTCTTCCTGTTCTTCTAAAAATAAGCTGAGTTTTGCATCATTGTCTATTAAACCACCACTGGTTTTCTTCCTTAAGTCTTTGACAGACAAACCAGGCAGGATGTAGCCCTTGGTGCTATTATTTACAGCAAGTCCTTAACTCTGCAAACAAAGTGGTGCTGAATCCAAATGAGGAGATCAAATGTGGATCCTAAGGAGACCTTTACCTTTAGAATAGGAACAATGCTGCAAGAGTATTACATCTGGGTTCTCCTGACTTCTGTGTATAGAATCAGTCTTTGGTATAGCATTACATTCATTTTTACTCTGTCATTCAGATGCACAAACCAAGCATGCCAACGTGCCCATACAAATGTTAGGAGTATTTGAAGTTCCTCTAAGATTTTGTGAGCATAGGGAATAAAGCTGAATGGAACAATTATTCCAGCATAGTATTACACACAGCAACCTCCTGAATAATTCCATATGTGTGCTGTCTCAAAGCAGTGAAATCAATCAGTCAAAAGCAATCGGTCCAGTGGAAATTGCAAATGTGTGTGTGGAAATAAAGAGACATGAGGGGCTTTGACCACTCCTGTGATTTTTTTAAGAGCTGCTAGACGTCCTTTGTTTGGGGCGGGCTGTTCAGTTGTCACTCTGGCTCTGCTTGAACAGCCAGGAGTGTGAATTAACACGTCTTTGTGCGAGAAGCTGACACGGCATATTTTTATTTCCCCTCAACGTGCCTGTGTATACACAGCCACGCATGCATGTGTGTGTCTGTGCCACACAAATCTCTCCGTGTCAGAGTGGGCTGCACTGTGAAATGCCTGTTATATTTTCCTGCTGGCACGGAGCTGTGACAGCCTTTCAGAGCCTGGCAGGGTGTTGGTGTGATCTCCAGCTCAGTGCTGGCAGGGCATGCCCCGAGCTCTGCGCTCCTTGCCCCGCTACAGAAATGAACAATCCGTGTTTCCTGATGGGATCAGGTCCCAGAGACTTCTGTCCAGCTGAGGCCCCAGCTCACCTGAGCTCCCTGATGGATGGGAAAGCTCAGATATGGCTGTCATGTAGCTGCTGCTTTGCTGTTTGTTCTGCTTTCTCTGTGAGGCAAAGCAGGGTGCAGATCTGCCCCGGCACACCTGAGTGTGGCTCATCTCTGATCCTCAGGGTGCAGGAGCCCTTCTCTCCCTCCTCTACCCTCACATCCCTCCTCATAGATGGGGACTTTATCCCTCTCCTTGGTCTCTGGGAGGACCCCAGCCCTCCAGGGGATGCAGCCAAACCAGTCAGTGACCGCTCAGCACTGCATCATCCCTCGCTCCTGGGATTTCACCCAGAGCCTCCCCAAAAAGCACTTGCAGCCCCCGAGCCCTGCTTTGGGCAGCTGGAGGTTTCTTTCTTTGTGGAGCTGGACTCACACCCCCAGCCTGAGCAGAAGTGTCCGAGGGGAGCTCCAGGACACACCAAAGAGGTGTCAGGCCCTTGTTTCCGTGCAGCTGGGAGCACAGTTCCATCTGTGGGCACAAGAGCACTCAGCCCCAGGGAAATGCAGGGTTCAGACCCACTGCTGGCCCCTGCTTCCTCCTCGGAACTCAGGAGAACCCACAGAGCCCAGGAGCACGGCTGGATCTGGATCTGCAGCTGACTGTACGTGTAACACACTCAGGAGTGACAGAACCCCGCTGTGTGCCTGTGATCGTGAGCACCACAGCAACGCGTTCCACTTCTCCTGGGCTGCCCCGGCTCTGTGTGTGCCGAAGCAGTTCCAGGACAGGAAATACAATGTATGGGCTGTACATCCATTGTCACCGAGGGGAAGACTTTAGAAATATATTTATACGTAAATTTATAAATATATAAATATGTATATATAAATATATAAATGTATAAATATAGAAATATATAGATATATAAATATATTATAGATAAT
>WEZZ01036550.1:284891-324508 GCA_013400585.1 Chloropsis cyanopogon
AATATTTATATTATTTTTATATTATATACAACATATATTTACATATTTACAATATATATTTATATTTATATTTATATTTACATATAAATATAATATTGACATATTGACATATTTACATATAAATATAATTTTATAAATATATAAATATGTAAATAGATACATGCATACATAAATAGATAAATAAATATATAAATATACAAACATGAATATGTAAATATACAAAGTCCACAGGTGTTGCGGCCCATATGTACCTCCCTACGTATGGTTTTCCCCTAAACCCCTCTGTTTGAATAAATGGTTTTCCCCAGGTTCCTTCCCTTAACTCCAATTTCCCCATTTCCCCTCACTTTGCCCATATTTGGTTGTACCCTAACTGTCAATCAGTTCCCCAGTTCTAGAAACTTCTGCCGTACTCGGTTCCCCATTGGTTCATCATTTCGTAGCCCCTTTCCTATTGGTTGTGCCCCTGCAACCACTCCCTTGTGTTCCCCCGTGCCTCCTTCCTCTTGGCTGTTCACCCACCTACTTAATGCCCTGTCACCCTCCTTGAAATGGCTTTTGTGCTCTGGGACTCCTCGGTCCGAGAGCTCCCCTCAACAAAACCGGATTCCACCCAAAGCGCAGAGCCTGCCTCTCCTCCTTCGCCAAGGCAGCTGGCACTGTGTGACTGCAGTCTCCTGGCATGGACTCCACAGGAGGTGACTGTGGTCCCAACTACAAGGGGCCACTTGTCCCACACGACGCCTCGGTGCCTGGACTGAGGGCTAGCTGGAATCATGGCATGGCGGCAGGGCTGGTGCCTAACGTGAGGCCTCTCTGACGCAGATTTCTTCCATTACCAGAGTTCTGTGACGGGCTGAGGACCCTCGTTTTCCCGTGAATCTCTCTACAGGAGTTTGGGATTCCCAGCCGCCCGGGTAGTAGCAGGCCCTCATTTAAGAGGTGTAGCGCTCCCCGGGGAGAGTCGAGGACTCGGATTGTATCCAGGGTGGTGTCGTCTGGAACAACTGAGACTCGCCTCACACCTTGGATGGGCGTCTCGGAGCTCCCTGTCCTGTGGCACCGAAGGGTAAGAGCAAGCTGCAGTGGGTGGTAAAGCGATCTGGGAACATTCCACCACCCTGGGGAGGGCCCCCACTCCATAGGTGCTGGGGTGCGTAGCCATAGAGGGCTCCCTCCTTGTCCCAGGACAGACCCCTTTCCTTCTTTAATTTTCTGAGGCGTTCAGTGGGGGTAAGGTGTATGGACGGGGATTGTGAGTGAAATGGGTGTTAAGTTGTCCGCACACCAAGGAGGCCTTTATGTTCAGCTATCGGGGATTCTGTTGGGTGGGAAAAAACGTTTTTCAAAAAGGCTTTTAAAGCAATTTACGGTATGGTTGTTTTCGCAGTTTCCCTCAGTTAATAGCCAATGTATTTTATCTCTTGAGTTCTGTAATTCGGTTGGGAGAGTTTTGAAACGTTTAGTTTTGAATAATGATGAGTTGGCTTCTAAATTCTTATCGTTATGGGTTAAAATTCGGCAAAAAGTAATTGAGGATTTAAATAAGAACCCAAATCCCTCGGATGTTCCTTCCCTGTCGTCCCCGTACCCCTCTACTGCCCCTGTAGGGTCAGGGCAAAAGCCAGGCACCCCTTGATCCTCCGGAAACCCAGCCTCTGTGGGCCTGATTACCCCACAGAGGACCTGCCCTTAGACCTTCTTCCCAAACCCCTTTACCCTCACATCAAATTCGATTTTATTGTGGGGACCCCTCTGCCTATCGCCCTCCCTCATCCCTTCCCTCATCTCCTCAAAATGGCGCCTGCTCCCCTCAGACCCCCACCTCACAAAATGGCCGACGCCGTGAGGCGGGGCAGTTTCCCGCCCTCGTCTCCTTCCCACACCCCACTCCTTTTCCTGCCTAAAACCCAAAGCTCCTCCCTCATTGTATGGCCACCCCAAACCCTGCCCCTCAGTGGGACTGCCCAGGGAATCCCTACCTTTCCCACACCACTTGGCACGGCGGCACACGGGCAGAACCTGTCCTGAGTGTAGTCTCTGGTTACGCTGGGCATGTCTTGCCAGCAGCTCAGGAAGAAGCAGGGGCAGCTGGTGGGGTCAGTGTGGTGGCAGTGGTGGCCAGGAGAAGGCATCCCACCTCTCCTGATGGCAAGGGCTGCTCCCATTGAGAAGCTGGCTCTGCAGCCGAGTGTTGGAGTGTGGCTGTCACATCGCCCTGTCTTCATGACAGGAGTAAGCTGGTTTGAAGGCATTTTCAAAGCAGTAACCACAGGATATTTTTAACTGAGTTGTGCTTGCAGGAAAAATATAGTCACTTGTGTTTAAATACAACCTGAAATCACTCAGCCCACGTTGATAGGGCATGTCAAGTGGGATGTGTAATGCCAACATGTCCTGCAAGCATCATGACATACCTATATATAGTGGAGCATCCATTTCCTACAAAAATCCCCGTGCTGAGCATGAAGCACATGACTTTTCCACACCTGATGCTTACAGGGGGGACACCATAAAATCAGCTCTGAAAGCGGCTTCTGACCTTTCTCCTGCCACACCCTGCTGCCCAAAATCACCTTTCACATGCAGCAGTTTAACATGTCCTTGTCTTGAAGGTGACCCCTGGCACCACACAGAAACCCCTTGCACAGGGAGGTTTTGGGAATGAAACCTTTGCCAGCATTAATGATTGAGCTGCCTCCAGCCAGGCCCTGGTCTTCTGCTCTGAAAATATCAGAGCCCCCAGCTTCATCTGTGATTAAAAGAACCCAAACAATGAATTCCAACAAGCTGTTGGAATTGTCACCCTTCCTTTTCCAAGGCAAAACGTACCTCTGTAAATAACAAAACCCCCAACCCACACAGAGCAATTCTGCATGCTCCTGTCAAGTGCAGAATCAGCAAAAGGTGTCATTATGCCTGTATTATACCTGTCAAAGCCAGGAAAAGCTGAGGAGCTGAGGCAGAAATCCCAGACAGGTTGGAGTAGCCAGCCAGAGGCACACAGAGACACACTGTACCAGGGAGGGATTTTTCAGGCTTTGGTGACAGGAGATATTTGGATTCTGGAGCATTTGCCAGGGGCCATCACTTGCTGGGAAGGCTGAGACTGAAACCGTTCTCTTTCGAGGCAGCCTGTGCGCCTGTGCAAGGCCTCAAGTCACCCAGACAAATGTGGTTTATAATCCAGATGATAGCTGAAATTGTATTTCTAGCTTCCTTTTTTTGTGGCTGTATTATTGCTGTGAGCTCTTTTCTACTCGGGTGGATCTTGACCTGACCAGGGTCAGGTGTACGAGTTCCTGCTTAATAAATGAATATTGGTTGATTTGAGGGGAAATTCCCTCTAAGCATCTGCAAAACTAATTTAGACTTTTCCTCCTAACCCCCATGCAAATGCTCCTTTTTGCAGGGCCTGCAAATACACATCACTTCTGGGGGATTATCACACTAAGCAACATTAACTCCTGTTATCCTGCTCTTCTCCCCTGGTGCGGGGTGCAGGATCCATCTTGATCACAGCAGTACCTGGCACTAATTCCCTGCTGATCCTTGAGGAAGTCTGCCAGGCACCCCAGCTACGATAAAAGCAACAAGGTGCTCCCTCCCAGGGTTTGGCAGGGACAGGGCTGCACTGCCCATGCCTCTGAAATCCTGTTCTCTTTGTTTCCTTCTAAACACTGAAGCAAGCAATATTTTAATTTCCAGCTCTCTCTCCCACACCTTGTGGGATCTTCCCAAAGAACAGTGCCAGGATTCCCAACCCCTGCTGCTCCTGGGTCAGCCATTGCTGCTGAGGTGAGGTTAGGATCAGGTTTAGGGTTCAGAGCGAGCCCAGGGCTGTTGGACAGGGACTGCCGGAGGGAAGAGTGGGGAGAGCTTAGCTGTGAAACAGATTGATCTGGGATATATCCATGGGATAGATCCATGGGATCTCGTCCAGCAGGCTGCCCCCCACCAGGGCTGCAGCTGAGACAGAAAGCCTCGTGCTGCTTCTGGGAGGGGGCCCCCTCAGGAAAGCCTTGGCTACGAGTCAAAGGCAAATAGCTCAGCTCCTCCTCTTCAGGTGCTCCTTCCACACAGTCCAGACCCCCTGGAGCAAACCTGAACCAGTTTGTGTCTATTTTTTTTTTTTTTGTCCATATGAGAGTAACAGAAAATGGTAGTTTAAGGTTGTTTTTTCTGTTTAACCTCCTCCCGGTGTCCCAAAGTGTGCTGCACAAAGCCCTTATCAGGACTGGAGGGCAGGTTTGGAGATAAGCATTGTTTCTCTCAGTCACGATTTGAGAGTGAAGTGGTGGGAGTTTTATTATCAAAGGCTGGCCCAGCTGCCAAGTTTTAAACAATTCTGAGATCTGCTCATTCTGCCTCCCTCCTGCTGCTCCCTGTCCCTGCTTTGAAGTGACTTTTTGGAAGGAGTTAATCTAAGTGCAGAGCTCCCAGGCTCTCCTGTAAGCCAGGCTCAAGCCTAACCCAAAGTCTGAGACTGTGAGGGCCACGAGGGGTTTTCCTCGGTTCACTTTACCCTGCTCCTAATATCCCTGCTTGTCCCAAGTGTGCATTTACCTTAAAAGGTGCCAGTTCACATTTTGGGGTTTGGGGCTTCGATTTGGGGAATTGTTTTGCTTTAATTTGTTTCTCCCATGGTGAAGGAAACCAGTCCCAATCCAGCAGAGCACCTGTTAACATTAAATTCACATCTACGACACATGTTTTTCAGGGTTGGAGCGAACACAGATTTTTTTTTTCTCAGCCCTACATCAATTAGGAGGATGTGGCAGCCCAGTAGGATCCATTTGACAGACATGCCCTGAGGTTTTAAATTGTCTTGGTCTTTTACACAAATTGAACAAAGCCCACAAAGCTGCTGTTTGGCTCCTGTGCTCTGGGGCTGTGTCCTCCTGCCCTGAAGTACGTGAGGCTGAGAAAAGCTGCCAGTACCCGGGGAAGCAGGAGAAGCAGGAGCAGAGTCATTCAGATGCCTAACACCTCCCGTGAATGCAATTTGCATTGTAGAAAGACCAGGTAATTCCTCACAGTGACAGGCAGAGAGAGAGGAGGTGCTTCCCCATTTTACACATCAAGGAAAGGAAATCAAGGTTGTGAAAGCCCTGTTTCCCTGCCTAGCCCCAGCGTTCCTCTCAGAGACGGGGGAAGCTGCTGGGTTTGTGTCTTTGGAAGCATCTTAGGGGGCACTTGGTGGGACTCACATCCAGTACTCGGTGGGACACATCCAGCTCTGACCCCAGGCAAGGATGACTCCATAAAACCTCTCCTGCAGGCATTCCCCATGTTCCCACCCTGCTCCCCTACAGACCACCCCAGCTCCTGGAGGAATCAGGCTGCTCCTCACATCATGGAAGCGCTGCTCTTCCCGAGGAAATCAAATGGTTCTTTTCCTCCAAGCGCCAGAGTTTAGGCTCGCCTGTGTTTCCCTCACGATCTCTAACAAAAAGTGATGCCTGACTCATGCCTGCGCTGATTCACACCTGAGAACTCCCAGTACTGGGAAGAGCCGTGCAGACAGTCAGGGAGAGATGTTTTTCGGGGGGTTTACTCTCCTCACACAGCCTCTTGGCCTCTCATGGGCTGTGCCGGGGGTGAGTGTCTAAGGGGGGGAACCTCAAAGCCCTTCACCCCAAAGTCACTGCACTGTGACAGTCACAGCACCGTCCCTGAGGAGCCCCTTGGATTTTCCCAAGGAGAAATTGTTGCTTTCTTCTTGTTCATGCAGCCCCAAGACATCTGAGCTTGGTCCCTGCAATTGCTCTGCCCTCCACAGCCCCTGCTAAGCCACGCTGGAGGGCCAGGGGATCCTGTAATCTAAACAGGACAAGAGTGACAAACAAGACAGGAGCACGTCCCCTCAAGAGAGAGGGATGTGGGGCTGATGGATGAGGGGAGGGGAAAGGATTGAGTGCAGAGAAAGGGTTTATGGCAATCCCCAGCCTAATAAAACTCAGATAGGGCAATTTCTTATTCTGAAATCCGTCAGTGACCTTTGGCAAATCAATTCATCTCTGTCTGTGCCTCTAGTAAATGGGAATAATACAGCCTTGCTGTCTGGAAAACCCTGGGTGATTCTCAGATGAAAGATGTTTTATTGGTGCCAGCACCATCCTTCACTGTCATTAGCATGATAACAGATCCATCACCTAGCAACAGAGCAGCAACTCCTGCTCTGCCCGTCCACGGGTTTCTCCTGGATTTTGGCTCTCTAGCAACCTGCTTTCCATTGCAAGAGGTTTTACAACCTGGGATGCTCTTCCCTTAATGTCCCTGCTACAGACAAGCACATCTGCCACGCCCCAAGTCCTCCCCCCTTTCACTGCCCCCTTTTTACCTCTCACCATCGCAGCAAACAAAATTTCCTTCTCTTAGCTAAAGTGTCCCAGCAGAAGTTTTGAACTTTAAAAATATACATATAAACTTCATGCAACATCAGGAATACAACTGTCTATCAGATGTGCACAAATTACAGGGGGGAAAGCAGCAATCAGAAAACTTTGTAAGATTTTGCAAAAGCCACAATTTTTAAGGACAAAGTTGCACGTACATGAATATCACCAACCACTGAAGACCAGGAGTCCTGCCAAGTCCTGTGATGCCTTTAGACATGTGACAGGAGCAGTCCTTCCACCCTCAAGGGCGCACAGAGCAACCTAGAGCACTAAAACCAGCATCAGCAACTGCTTGGAGAGAGGATCAAAGGGAAAGATAAGGATGGCAAAAGCATTGTCCTGCCTTATCTGAGACAAGCCATCCCCAATAGTTATTTTTGTCTAAGCCCTGTGCTCAAGCACGGCTGCTTAGGGAAGGCCCCTTGCTGGAAGAAATATGGGGAAGTTGTGCACAAGGAGTTTTAGCTATTAAGGAGCAATTAAGATTTGTGTCTATTAAAATACATGAATTCATGACTGCAACCCTAGGCTTACATGACTAGTTACTAAAAAATACTGCACAGCTCTTTCAGTTTCTGGAGGCACAACAGCCACTCCAAGGCATCAATTACTTTTTCTTTCAAAGATGAAACCCCCCCGGAGCCATCTCATGTTTCCAGGTCAGTACCTGGGCCTGAGCAGGGCTGTCACCATGGTGCTGCCTGGGACACGAGGCAGAGTGTGACACTGTGACACGGGTAATTGCCAGCAGTTTGCCTTTCTTGTCCCTCATCACCCCAGCACAAAGTACAAACCACAAGGCTTTAAGAAATTGCCTTTTAAGGTTTTATTTACCATGCCTGAAAGGATTTGAGGATGGTCAGTGTGAAACAAATGCCTGTAAGAATTGTTTCTGAGATGCCAGCATCCCTTTGAACAGGTAAGTCTGACCTTCCCTAGCTGCTGTGTAATCCCAGCCTCAGCCTGGGAGGCACAGGTAAAGAAAGAAATAAATCCTCGGGTTCCCAGCCTGGCAGTGACTCAGGATTTGGTGTCTTCATTCAAAGGGGGTTGCAGGAAACTGAATAAAGATGATCCTGTCCACGCAAGCTGCTCTCTTGGCAACCACAATTCAAGCTGTGGGAAATACTCTGAGCAAAGGGTGGGCTGGGAAGAGAAGGAATTGCCTGAGCACACAGCGTTAGGCTCTCCCAGCAAAGACAGAAATGAGGAAGGTGTTTGTTTCCCGACATCCTTCCTTCCCTGGAACGTTTTAGGATCCCTAAACCAGTCTCATGGGATGCTGGCAGGCCGTGAGAGGGCTCAGGAGGATGCCACATCCCTGTTTCCTGGAAGGATTGTTCAACACAGGCACCAGGAAACACCACCAGGATTTTCATCCTCCAGCGCTGTCAGCCTCATCACTTCTGCATTTGATCAGGTGTGGTGGGCAGGGAACTCTCATCTTCCATGGAATCCCTTGTTAGGGTGGCAGGGGCAATTCTCCATCTCTGAACACCTTGCACAGGCCAGGAGAGGCCGTGGGAGCACAGGGCAGGTCTGCTCAGCCAGACTGTCTGTGCCTGGCTTGCTCCTGCAGCCCTGCCAAGTCAGGCTGCCCTGCCTGCAGAGACGCACTTAGTCACTATGGAGACTGTGGCAAGCCCAGCCTGGGCTCAGGGCTCAGCCCAGAACTGGCCAGCAGGTACTGGGTGGCTTTTTGGAAAGTTTTCCCACACTGGTGTGCAGTGCCTGAAGGCATGCTAACTATGGGTGTGCAGGTGGGACTTCCTGGGGCAGGGAAGTCCCTCTACACTGACCAGGTCCTGCCACTGCTGGGAATCAAGGGCTGTTTGTCAGAGGAATGGTTGGATTTGGACTTTCAAAGGGTGTCCCATAACCTCATGGAAAATCCTGCACTATGTGTAAGGCCTTGCCTCAGGGGGTCCATCAAAGGCAGGACATCAGTGGAACCCGCAGCTCTGCAGGCCTGGAGTGTGTCCACACAGGGCTCATGTCACCTCAGGTGCCCATGTCAGGGCTCCCAGCCTGGACCAGAGGCCAGACAGTGCCAGTAGCCCAGACCATGACCCCAGCACGGCAGGGTGTGCTCCCCTGTGGAGCAGCACGTCCTCCCCTCCCCTGAAGTGAAATGTGGGATCTAGCCCAGGAAAATCCTGGGCTGGGGGTGGAGATGCCAGCATGTTGCTGACACTTAGAGAAACAGTAAGTGTTTTACTGCTCTAGTCTGAGCCCCAGGCCATCTGCCAGCTCAGGATGGAGCACAAGCGTCTCTCATGGCTGTACCCACAGCTACGGCAGGACGGTGGGACACCAAGTGCCACAAACACGCCTGGGAGCTGGCACTGGCACACACCTTGGCCAGGAGTCCTTTCCTGGTGCCCCAGCACAGGCAGACTCGGGGCCTGCCCTCAGCTGCAGGTGGCTTAGAGCTTCCCTCTGAGGAGCAGACCTAAATATGTCATCTCTTCCACGTGGAAAAGAGAGCACAGCTCTGAGGGAAAGAAAACTCGGGGCATCCATGGGGTGCCCAGGGCAGAGCCCAACCGCTCTGAAGGACTGGCAGCTCCCTGCTGGACCCACACGGGCAGCACTGCCCCATCCCTGTCCCTCAGCACGTCCCTGGCACACGGGACACAGGGCAGAGGGGCAATGGCAGCTGTGGCTAACACCTGCAGGATCTCTGCATCCAACACCCCTGCATTCAGCAGCCTTGCAGGGGCCGAGGCTGACAGGCCCCCTGAGGAACAGCCTGTCCTACCAGGGCAAAGCCACCAGTGCAGCCCCACGGGAAGCTCCCAGCCCAGCTGAAGGCTCCCATCCCTGCCCAGCATTCAGGAAAGGACAGAGGGCTCACAGGCAGCTGCATCCATGGATGAAATATGGGAATGAAGTGCTGGAAGAGGGGCCCCTGGGGTGAGGTCATACTCTGTCCTTGTAAGGCACCAATCTGCTCTGCCTCGCCCCAGTGACATTCCTGCAGGTGTGCAGTGAAGGCAGCGCACACAGGCCCCAAAGCACTGCCCACCCCCATTTCCCAGTAATTTCTTGGTGGAACAGACACACAACCCCCTGTCCACAGTGCATTTTGGCTGTGAGCTGTACTGAGCAGCCCCCACAGGAACGCTGTGGGCCCACCCTTTCCTGCTCACGGAGGATCCAAGCCCTTAGGGACAGCACCTGTGTACCCGGGATTCGAAGCAGCTCTGCCAGGCCTGAGCCCCTCTCCTGACAGCCCTGCCTGGCAGGGAGCCTCCCTGGCAGCTCCCCTTCCATCCTTCAGGTGTTGCACCAGCCCTGAAGCTGCAGTGGATCTGCTCCAGCCAAAGTGAACATTGCACAGCAAGTGCTGCCAGGAATGCTGGATCAGCAGAGAAACCCCAAACACAGCTGCTGGAAGGGGTGAGGCGTGCCTTCAACAGCATCATTCCACTCTTTTAGGAAGGGGAAAGGTTAGCATAGAACTGATTCCAGTTTGGGGAGAAGCACCAGATGCGTTCCCCTGTTACCTAAACCTGTGCTCTCAAACACATGGCTTCCCCAGCCTTATACTCTGAGGCACTTTCCCTGCATCCACGTCTTTTCATCCAGGACTCTGCACCCAGACATCCAGCCCAGCTGCAGCGCCACTTCCAACAGAGCCTTGGGGCTGCAGAAATGTTAACAGCAGATTCAAACCTCTCAGATTTGCTTGGGAGCTTTTCAGGCCAGGAGAGTTGGTGACCTGTGACAGTTTTGTCACCATGTGCTGACAGAGTGAGGCCCCGTCCCTGGCAACTGCAGTGACACCTTTGCACAAGCCTGTTGTGTCCTCCTTCTCCCAAGCTGGAAAAACTGAATCTCCTGTCTCTGGGGCCAGGAACATGAAATGTTGAGGAGTTTTTGCTGTGAGGGTTGAGGCAGACCCATTGCAGATCAGTTCTTCCACAACTGAAATTTTCCTTCATCTTGAAACGAAGAAAAAGGCCTTGGATTTCTGTCTATGAGCTGTCAGAAAAGGTCATGCCTGGGAGCAGCTGTCACAGATCCCATTCCAGCATCCCTCAGCCTCCTGAAAAAATATCTAAGCCCTCCTGGCTGCTTTTGACCAAAGGGAGTCTGAAATCAGACATTTTACAGATTTTATGAGGGTTGGTGACCAGGAAACTCCAAATCAGCTCATTGGGATGCACAGGAAACATGGCTCCAAGTCCACACTTGGGCAAATTGTCTGGGAGCAGGCAGAGATGGGAGAGAAAAACCTCATTTTATCTAACAGCCATCTGGAATAAACCCTCTGGTGACCTTTCTTTGTTCTGGATTCTGTCCTTTCTGCTTGTAAGAGATACCAGGGATTGGTTCTTTTCCCCTTACACAGGTAGAAGAGTGCTCTTCATACAAACATTAATCAATGTCATATTTCTATCAATTTTAAAACAAGCTTAGCACCTCACCCTTACTCAATAATCCTCTTCTTTTCTCCTCACCTGCCATCAGCAGGGAGACAGCAGAGATGCTCCTGCAAACTCCATACACAAGAGAAAACTGACCACTTGTGGCCAGAGGATCAAAAAATTCAGGGAAGGGACAGGCAAAACCCAAACTCCTGCACACAGCAACAGTGCCCCTGAATTTTCTGCTCACCTCTGGGTAAGCATGGCCCATATGAGCTTGGGGTGCTACAAGCAGTGAACATTTTTAGTATTTAGCAGCCCATTTACAGCAGAAGTACAAAGACCAACACCTTCAGCAACAGCTGCTGATTTCTGCTGTTTCTCACTGAATAAATCCAACACCTGTTTTTCCAGGCAGAAGAGCCTGAACAAAAACACCTTTATCACTCTGGATGCTGAACTGCTGCCCAGTGATCAGTCAGTTTGCACAAGCCTCCTGTAAGTGCTGCACAGCAGCTCAGGAAGGCCCCACAGAGGTGTTTCCATCTTGCACCAAAGCTCAGAACTGCTCTTTTCCCAACACCCAACCTGAAGTGTAAGGTCTATTTTCAGCTGTCAAACAGATTCACAACAGCTTTGGTGCCAAGACTGAGGCAAACACCAGAAAAAGATCTCAACCTTACACTAGACCGGGTTGCTCCAAGCCCCATCCAACCTGTTCTTGTAGTTTTTGTCCTGAGCTTATCTTTGCTACACAGTGACCTGGCAAACAAAGTCAGCAGCCTGTGGCAACCTTGTTCAAAAAGTACACGTATTTAATAATGATACCAAATACAGCTTTTCCCCCTGGAATTTCCACTATGATGTTCAGTAGGTCCCTTCTGTGGTCACTGCAGTTGGACTGTACATAGCTACTGACTATGCTGAATACATGGTTATGTTTTAGCAGTGTAGTACTCATATATCCTCTATAAATATAATAAAAGACTTAACATTTGTTTTCATTCAGATTCTTACACATATTTCCTGTGTTTACACAAAGAGAAGAAAAAACCAAAACAAAACATGTCTCTTTCCTGCCTCCCCCAACCTTTTATTGGGTTCCAAATAAACCTGAGTTTGTAATTCAAGTTGGCATCTGCCATCTGTTTGGGTATGTGAGTCTGATGAACACAAAGGGGGGGATTTCAGTGGTCCTTGATTTCAGTGGTCCCTGATTTCAGTGATCCCTGATTTCAGTGGTCATTGATTTCAGTGGTACCAACAGCACAAATGTGTTTTTAATATGAAGAGAATGAAAATGCTCTGACATTTATAAATGAAGGAGTTAAAATGGCCCCCAGGGATGGACAGGTGCTCTCCACAAAGAGAATGAAACACTTCTTGATTTGCAAATGGATAAAGTTATTTCAGGGCTGTCTTTTCTCATCCTATTGGGGTTTTCATGTCTATTATTTTACAGGAGGCACAACTCCCTCAGAGGTGGAGTCCTCACCCCACTGAAGGGTCCAAGATGCTCATGGACTCTGCAGTGCCAAACCCCAGTGCTGAGGGGAAGGTCCCACCTGCAGGGATGGGATGGGGGCTCTGGACATCACTCTGTGGTTTTGCCAGCACTGAGCAGCCCAGTTATCTGTCAGTATTTGGGTTCATGTCCAGTTTCTGGACATTTGGACAGATTTTGGTGTCAGGCCCGTGTTGTGCTGCAAACCAGGAACAAGGGCTCAGCTCTGGGCTCTGCTGCCTCTCCTGACCCAGGCTACGAATATCCTGCTCGTGGAACTGGAAGGAAAACTTCCCAAGCAGGGGTAACCCTCAGCATCTGCATGGACACCAACGGCGCAATGAGATTGTTGGTAAAAGCACGGATGAAAATAGGGCCTGGATTCCTACCAGTGGCAAAATCCCCTTTTCCAACAGCAAGAAGACACCACCTCTGCTTCCTGGGTTTTGAAATGACATCCAGTGGTGGGAGCAGTGTGGGCCAGGGCTGCCCGTGGGGGAGCCAGGCTGGAACAAGCTTTGCTGAGATGCTCTGAACACACAAACTCGTACCCAGGGGTGGTACAGATGAGAGAAAAGAGCAGTCTGTGTCTTTGGCTAAACCCTCTAATTTATAGGAAATGGTTTGAGGACAGAAACAGAACCAAAAAAAGTGTTGCCAACCTCTCAGATGTATCATTTACTTAGAAAAACAAGACTGGTATACAGGACATGGTGTCTTTTAAGAAAGTCAGTCTTCACTGCTCATAACAATACCCAATTTTTGGTAACCACTACATTACCAATCTTGGAGTATAAAATGGACTTGGTACAGGCTCATGTGTCCTTTATTAGTCTTTTTAATTCACTGCAGGCTCAGAGAAGCCTTCAGGGTGTCCAGTGCTGCCTTGATGTAACAGGGGCTAATGCAGTGAATTTCCACATGATGACACTTGTTTTTAAATAATCACGTTTCTTCTAACATGATTAAATCACAGTTTTCTTCATGAAAAAAATGATTGTGTTATTACCTACTTTATGTAATTAACAGTAAAATCTGCTTTGAATTCCAATATTCCCACTTTTTCTGAATTAGACCACTCATGTCTTTATTCAAGCTTCTACCACCTCCATCTTCTCGGCAGGGCTTGTCAGCAAGCTCACTTTGGACAGAGTATCTGGTGTTTTCCCCTTGCCTGCCCCAGGAACAATGCCTGCAGCAGTAGCACGTGCTGTGTGGCACAGGCAGGTGCAGCAGGGACAGTCTCAGCACAGATCCTGGCCTGGCACTGATTTCCTGGAGGAACCAAACCCTCAGTGCTCGTGGCTCTTCCACCCAGCCTGGCTGCAGCACCAGGTGAGAGCAGTGAAAATACAGATCCACGCAGCTCTTGCAGGATGTTTTACTGTACAGTCAGATGCCAAATGCGAATATTTCTTAACAGCACAAGCAGAGCCCTTTCCTTTCAACTTTAATATGTAGGACAGCGCCTTCCTTGCAAGCAAACCTCCGATTTCCTGTGCTGCACCACTGCGGGGCATCACGCAGTGACAGCAACGTGCCTCTGGCTTTCCCTTCTTGCTTAAAGGAGAAAAAGGTTAGATCCCAGAGAAGAGCAGTGCAAACCCCAGGGTGTCAGACTAACACTGGCCGCTGACAGGCTCTGTGCTGAAGGAGATCTGTGTGGGGCTCATCTGCTGCAGCTGGGGCATCCTGGCTTCCAGGGGCTTTTCGCTCACCGACTGCATGCTCTGGTTCCTCTTGCGCAGCATCTGTCCGATCCCCATCATGGGGAACCTGCCCCTGCTTTTCACACAGTTTGGGCTGCCCAGGGGGTTGCTGGGCACCAGCTGAGTAGGGGACACTGCTTCTTCCTTTGCCGGATACGCTTTCTCCTCATAGGTGAAAGAGACCTGCGTGGGGTGGACGGGGGACGTGCTCCCCGGGGGAAAGAGCGGGGACAGTGTCCTTTCACTTGAGCTTTTGTAAGGGAAATTCATTGGTGAGCCTAGAATTCTGTACTGGTGAGAGGGGGAAACCTGCTCTATTTGGTCCTCTCTGTCAACTGACTCGAAGGAGTGCACAATATTCAGGATGAGAGGGGAGTCCTTGGCCCGGCCCCCGATCCGGGACGGCTCCGGCTGGGGAGACTCCTGCCTCTTGAGGAGCCGGGGGGTCCTGGGGGGAGGCTGCTGGACCTCCAGGTATTCCAGGGAGCTGGAAGTGACACAGCCCATCTTGGGTGCCAGGGGCTCGTGGAAAGGGCTCAGGCCACCGCCGGAGTCTGCAAAGCAACGGGAGAAGGAAGCAGAAGAGCACATTGGAGCTAGCAGCACCCCCACAGCACCTCAAACACGGGAACCTGGTAAGGCACCAGCCACAGCAAAGGGTCTGGGATGCACTCACAACCAACTCCCTCACCCTCAGTACCAACACCATTGTTTCCCAGGTAACTTATCTGCCCTCTTCCCCACAGGCAGGAAAAGGGCTTAAACTGAGACAGGGGCTTGAAAAGGACAACCACAACAGATGCCTCCAGCTGTTTGTATTAATGATATCCTCCAGTGCCACGCCTGAGAAATCTCACATTTTTCCCTTCTTAGCACCACTTTGTGTGGCTCTTGCTGGGCCTGTGTTCACTGACACACCTAGAGACACAGGGGAGCACAGTGAGTTAATCCCTGGTGGCTCTCCTTGCATTTTGGAACAAAATCTGCTCCTGATTTCACACATGTAAATATGGAGTAGCAGCACTGGCCAGATCCAGGCTGTTACAGTTGGAACAGATTTGCTGCATCAACTTCAGCGAGAACCTTCCTCCAGCAAGGGCTGAAAATAAAGGGAACAATCCTTGCAGGATTTGGCCCAGTCAAACAAAACAGCTTGTGGAGAAGATCTGCTCAGCTCCTACAGAACGCTGGCACTGCCTCGTGCCAAGCTAATCACAAGCAAGCACGTTTTGCTGCCTTGATGGAAAGCTGTCCAAGGAACCTGACTGCCAGGTCCCCCTAATTGAATTAACTGGTAGCTATTCCATCAGTTCCCTGAGTCTCACATCATCTAAAAAGGATCTGAAATAATTCAGCTCTGCCATCACTCAGGTCCCAGCCACACATCTCACGTGCATTTCTTGTGGAGGGATGTCTTGTCAGGGGTTGAGACCTGAATGGATGAACAGGATGAAATCTCACACTTGTCTGGTAGAAGTAGAAAAAAGTTCAATCCAACCAGTTTCTTTCTAAAACTGGCCAAAATTATTTAAAATGTGTCAAAACATAGTCTCCATAAGCAGAGAAATGCTTTAGCTGAGATCTGCATGACTTTCAGGTTTCAGAACAAAAAAGCAGGGAGAAACATAAAGAGGGAAAAAACGAACTAGATTTTCTTCCCCTGTGCCTTCCTCGCAAAAGGGACAGCAAATCTGGGCAAAACAGGCATTTTAAAATTCTTTTTACATTTTTTTAAAGGAACTATGTCCCATTCCTGACTAGCTCTCTGGACTCCTGCCACCTTGCAGCAGAGCTTCCCGTGCTGCCACACAAACACTCTTTGGACAATTTTTTCTCACGTTGAGCACGACAAATGATAAATTACCAAGTCACAATAAGCATGAAAGCATCACGAGCCACCACTCTGAACAATCCCCTGACAGCACAGTAAATGTTTTCCATCACTGTATTTCCCCAGACTGCTCTGCAGTGCTCTCCCCTCATTTAGCTCCCTGTTTAACAGAGGCTACATCACCTTCCTGCTCCTCAGTGGCTGCCATCCAGGTGAGCACTGCCCTCTCAAGCTGCCCTTTGTGGTCAGTGCTCTGCTCTCCTCTGGCTGTCANCCCATCCAGGTGAGCACTGCCCACACCCCACTTTCCCTGCTGACTCCCTTTTTCCTCCACTCCTTTCTCTGCCCTCCTTTTGCCAGCAGTTTTCACCCAGCCCTCTCAAGCTCCCCTTTGTGATCAATGCTCTGCTCTCCTCTGGCTGTCACACCTTTTCCTTTCCCTGCTCACGATTTCCCTCCTCCCTTCACTGATGGGCAACTGCTGAGGCTGGCAGTCCCACCTGCCTTTCCTTGAGGCTGCCTCTCTCCCATTCCTCCACCACCAACTCCTCCCAGGGACTCCTCAGGGAGGTCAGGGAGTCTCCCATGCTGCTCCTCAGCCCCTCTCAGCAAAACACAGTGGCTGCTAGGAAGAGGCTTGGCTACCAGCTCTGGTTCCTCAGTGATCCGGGGTGGGTGGTGATGCTTTCAAAACACCAGCGTGAGTGTGGATGGTTTTGTGTGAGGATGTGTGAACAGGGGAAGAAGCTGCCTTTTTAGAGCACTGCAGGAATTCTGTCAAACACAGAAAGTGAGGGCTCCTGACTGCTGGGCACTACCACGGTTCCCTCAGGGTGTTTCACTCCACGTGTGCTGACATTATCCAGGCTTCTTTCCCACACCACCCCCAGAGCGACAGGGAAGGCAAACCTGGGGGGTTTACTCACAAACACCACACCACACAGCACAGGACAGGCTCCGAAACACCACACAGAACAGGACAGGCTCCAGAACACCACACCACACAGGACAGGCTCCAAAACACCACACAGGAGAGGCTCCAGAACACCACACCACACATGCACACACAGACCCACCACTGGCCTTCCTCCCACTGACCTTTCTCCGGACCCCCGGCCTTGGTGACTTTCCGGTCCTTCAGCAGAGCCTTGGTGTTCTGGATCTGTGAGATAAGACAGGAAGAAGGCTGTCTATATGAAACTGGACTTTTCTCAGTTTTCTTTGGGAGCTGACGGTGAAGGATCTCCCCTTTCTTTTCTTGCTCTTTGAGTTTTTTGTCCTTTAGGTTGTAAAACAAACAAGAACAATTTGGTTTACTCAAGGGAAGTTTCAGTGACCCCCAGACCTACAAGGTGGATTAAGTACCATGTATTTACAAGGAACTTATCTCAGAGTAACTCAATCCTCCACATCTCATTTTCCTCTGATCAGTTTGCCATGATTTCATGCCTCCCATCTGCTCTGACACTCAGGCAGTGTGAAAGCTGGTTTTGGAAAATTAAAGGAAAAGGAAGGCATTTCTCTTGGAGAAAATGTTTAAAGGTTTGTGCTCCTCCATACCTGAAATACCCTACCTATGCACCAAAAAATGTCTTTGATTTCCCTTTACTCCACTCCCTCTGAGATTTAAAAAGGCGAGCTGCAAAGTTTTAAAGAAGTTTAAAGCCTTTGAGTCATTTATCTCCTGTCCAGACAAGACCTGGAGGAACACAGCCCTTACTTTTACAGCATCTCTGCAACTGCACAAGACATGGAGGGGGAGAAAATCATTGAGCCATCCCTTCCCTGAGCCCTAACTCCTGGTTGTGATGGGGAAGGCAGCAAGGTGGGATTGCAAGAAGAGAGGTTTGATCTCCAGTGGTGACAGAGGGAAAACAGACCCTGGGAGCAGGACTCTGAAGAGGAAGCCAATTTTCAAAGCACTGTTTTACAGTGAAAATTCATTGTATCTTCTTTCAGTCACTGGATCCAGCAAACTGCTTAACACCCTTTACCTGCCACTGATTTCTCGGGGAGCCCAAAGTCTTATTTAATATTAAAAAAAAATGTTTTGGTTGGTTTGGGGTTGTTTTTGCGGTCACAGTTCTCATTTAAGCAACATGTTTTGCTGCATCTGATTAAAAGGTCACTGCAAGTATGAGTCTTTTTTAAAAAGTGAAGGAAAGTTCCTCTCCCCAATTATGTGCCTGCGTTTTGTCTGGTAATTATGCACTGCCACTCTTGATTTTCTTTTGCAAGCTCACTGATGTGGAGTCCATGAAAACCCTCAAAGTAAAGTGCATAAAAACATGTGAGAGAGGAAAAGAAAGATGCAGAAGACAGCTTGGATTCTCCTGGACCACTAAACAGCTCTTGGAAGCAAGACAGACATGGAAGAGGCAAAGGTCTGGACTCATTATGAACATTCCCAGCTCAGATGGAGCCTGGCTCCCTGCACAGACAGTGTCTGGGCACTGCTGGGCTCATCAACCTTTCAGGAGTGGCAGAATTGGAAAGAAGACCTTCAGTGACTCATAAACTAAAGTTTTTAGTTTTAATACCCACACAGTTAGGTGGGTGACTTGGGAGAAGAAGAACCTGAGATCCTCTGTGAGCTCCTCACTGGCTGCACCTCAGCCTCCCTTCCTGCAGGTGTTTTTTGCCCCCATCCATCCCTTAATCCCTCCAATTCCTTTCCCCCTGGCTAGCAGCATCTGGCTGACCCTTCCACAGGCACAGCCCCTCCTGGTGAGGGTGAGGGGGTAACAACAGCAAAACCAGCAGCAGCAGCGACACTGCTAATGATGCTGGGGGAGCATCACCCTGCCTCAGAGTCAGGGCAAGGTGTGCAGCTAATTCTGAGCCCACCACAGGGCTCTGAAACTCTGCTGTCGAGAGAGTCTTCAGCAAGACCAGGCTCTCCTGAGGATCTTTTTATGAAGTTGTGAGGATGAGACTAAGTGGTCTCCTATCCTGTTCTTCCTCACCTATCCTTCCTATTCCCCCTAGCAATCTGGATTGGCTCCTTAGGAGCTAATCCAGATTGCTAGGGGGAATAGGAAGGATAGGTGAGGAAGAATAGGATAGGGGAGGAAGAATCTGCGTGCTGGCTGCTGCAGCCCCTGTCTGAGTGCAGGACGTCCCAGGGCTGCAGCATTTTTGTGACGGAGCACGAGCCAAGCTGCAGCTCCTCACCTGCCAAGTGCTCCAGCCTTTGCCCTCACCCTGCTGGTACATTCTCTCAGCCACAGCAACACAGCCACTCCACACAATTAAAGCAGCCCTGGCAGAGGAAATTCACACATCCGGTGCTGGCAGTTAATTACTTCACGCTGGATGAACACTGCAAATAGTCTTGGGAGCATTTCTAAAACTGCTAACGTTGCTCCTGAATGGCCACGGACCAAAGCCCTGAACTCCCAAGGTGCCGTGTACTCCTATTTGGAAAGGGAAGGAAGATTTCATTCGGGGGAGTTACAGAAGTTCCCTCTGCACTGCAGAGCGTCCCATAATGCAGGAGCTGTACCGGTGTGTTACACTCGAATAGGTTGGGAATTACATCATCCTCTGCTATTTCCTGTCCTGACCTTGACCCTCAAACCTACTCTTAGTCCCACCAACGGATTTGAAAGGCAGATAAAGGGTGTTTGCCTTGGCCACGTCTGACATGGTGATAGGACAAGGAACACCAGTTGTTAAAAATTGCAAATTCCACGTCTGAGCCCACTAGCTCCCCTGGATTCGCTGGAGGCACAGCCATTCATCCTGAGAGCCCTTCCACAAATAAAGAGATGGAGAGAGCACAGACTCCTGCCTGCTCCCTCTCCCTGCACAGCCTGGGAACAGCCTGGGCACCTCACCCCACAGCAGGAGACCTGGTGGAGAAGAGGGGCAGGACATGGCCACTGCCCAGGTGCCCCTGCCTGCCCCAGCTGCTGGCAGCCCCTCCTGCAGCCAAATCCTTATTTCCCATCGCTGGAGAGAGGTGGGAGAAATTCCACGCCTGCTGAAGCTGGAGCTGACCATCCCTCCCCCTGCTATTCCCATGGCAACCTGCAGCTCTGCTCCCCAGGGACCAGTGGCTCCCAATCCCTGCTCTGAACTGGTGGGGAGGGATAAGGGGGCTCCATCTCCAGCTCATGAACCTTCCTGAGCTTACAGAACCCCTTCCCCTGAGTCCCAGTGGCACCCACGGAGCTGGACACTGCCCGGGCTGTGCTCCACCCACGTGGGGGCATTTTAGGAGAGATGTCTGCCTTAGTTACAGATGGCAGCAGCATCCCAGGGTGTGCATTCACCCCTGTGTGCTGCCTCACCTGTGCTGCAGTGAAAGTAACATCATCCCCTCATGTAAGCACAGCTGAAGTGACAGAAAACACTGTGGAACCAGAGAATGGGTTGAAAAGAATCTCAGAGACCATCTCCACCCCCTGCCTTGGGCAGGGACACCCTCCCCTAGCCCAGCCTGGCCTGCACTGCCACACTCTGTGCCCATGCAGCAGGAGAACAGGCTGTTACTATTATTATAATTATCATTATTGTTGTTATTGCTGTGTCTGCACAGTGAGTGCATCCTGGGAAGAATTTCAAAAGAGACCTGACACCCCCTCATGTCCTGAACAGCTACCCTGGGACTGACTCTGAGAGCAGGAGAGAGCTTCCATCCCTAAGCAAGCCTGCAAACCAAACTGGGCCATGCCCTGGCCCTGCTGCCAGCTCCCAGTTTTCCTCAGGGCAGTGAACTTTCCAGGCAGGCCTTGCTCACAAGCTGGGAGCTGATCCCTGGAGAATGCAGGATCCCAGAGCCCAGTGGCTCTGTCACTGCTCTGGGAAGTGACACCAGCAGCTGGGCCAGAGAGAACCAAGATGCTCCATGCAGGATCTGAAGCCTTCAACTCCCAGGACCTGCCCCTGTTTCCAGGGAATGCTGCCCTGCAACAGCTAGAGGAAGTTGTGAGAGCTTTGTGAAATTTCACATTCATTGAGTCTATCCTCTGCTGGTCCACTCCCAGCGAGACAGTTTTGATTTATTCAAGGAAAGAAGAAGTACTTTGCCCTGATATTTCCATCTGGCTTGCAGTTCAGCTTGTCTTGCAAGCAGCCTTTGGAATAAACAAAACCAGCCACGACACAAATCTGCCCCTGCAATTAGATAATCAATCCAGTGCTGAGGAGCAGCTTTTGAAACAGGCAGCCTCCTCAAGAATGCTGCTCTTTGTCTTGGCAGGCAAGACTTGCACAGCTCATATTACTCCTGTAATTTTAGTGCTTGGCAAAGAATCAGCCAGGGAAGAAAAATCCAGCCATGATTTAATACAAAATACCTTCTCCGCTTGCAGGCAAGAAGACTGGAGACCAACAGAGCAAAAGGTTAAATCTTTTGTCTGCCCAAGGGAATTCCTGCATGATGCAGTGGGCTGATCTCTGCTGAGGAGCAGAGAAAATTGACTTTGAAGAGTGTTGTGCTAGTACAGCTGCACTGCTCCTGGCAGCCAAGCCAGGGCTGGCCCAGGACACCAGGAGGGTCACCCTGGCTGTCACTCAGCTCTCTGTCCTACAGCACCAAGGTGTCAAGGCTCAGAGCCTCAAGAACTCAGATTTCATCTTTTTGGAACACGTTTTGCCCCCTGTGTTTGCATCATCTTGTAAAACAGAGATTTTAAAATGTTTAATTTCTTTAAAAACCCTGAAAGTCACCTTTCTTTCTGTTTCCTCTCTAGGGGGTTACTATTTGTTTCTCTGAAAAGAAATAAGGGAGTTATTTGTCCTGCACAGGCAAGACCACAGGTGTTTCTTTTCTCCACAGGTCCACAAACCCATCACTTTAATCACAGTCACCAAGGATGCTCAAATTCAATCCGCTTTCAAAGCACTTCAACAAGCTTTGGGGAGCTTTACCTCATAGGAGTCTTTACTGGCCTTGTATTTTTCTATCTGGTATAGCTGGTTCTTGTGGCAAACACTGTCCTGGCCTTCAGCCTTCTGTGGAGAGAAAAGCACAGAAAAATAAAACATGTAAGATAATTAGAGAAAACTAAGGTTTAATTACTGCTTAATGGACTGCACCCACTGCTGGCATTCAGAGGAGGGGCATCAGCTTACAGAGAGGATGGATTTGGCCCATCACATTTTAAATATCATTGGTGGCATCATCACTAATGTGAGTAGGACTGAGGCAAGAAAAAAACTAAGATGTCAAATTGGAAGGGCCGAGCTGTGCTCACAGGGGCCAGGGAGATTACATCAGGTAAAACTTTCAGCTGAGATTTCACTCAGCTAAATAAGTTCAAGAGCTCTTAAGCTAAATAAGTTTAAGAGCTCTTAAGCTTCTTCTTGATGTCCTGACTCAATAAATTGTGTCACTGGTATTCCAAGCAACAGAACTGTCTCAACACAGGGGCACAGCACTCCACAACGGACGATCCTTGGGATGTTCTGTATTTGTGTGAGATCAAACGCCATCAAGCCAGGCCACCTCCAGCCTTTCAGTGCCCTCCTCCCCCAGCAGCAGAGGTGGCAGGAGGCAGTGCTCACCCTGAGGCTGGCCAGGTAGCGCTCCAGCTTCTTGTTGAGCAGGAAGTAGATGGCCAGCGTGTGGCTGGCCCTGTTGGAGAGCACGGTGTTGATGACATCGCTGTTCTTGTAGCCCAGCTTCTCAGTCATGTGCAGCAGCACGCTCTGGCTCAGGTCCTCCAGGTGGATCCTGCAAGGGACAGGCAGAGCAGGATTTTGGGCTGTCCTCCCCGTGACAGAACACCAAGAGCTCAGTAATTGTGGGTGGTTAGCTCCCTTCTGCTGTGAGCAGGCAGGTGTTGGAGCCCTGGTTGCTGAGAATTTTAAACTTTCTGTGCTGGCATGCACTGACTCCCAAGAGAACACTGCATTTGACCTGAGGCCAAATGTTTGGAGCCAAGAAAGTCAGGCAGGGAAAGGACAGATATCTGGGAGCACAGGAACTGCAGGGAGCTGAATGAACAGGACTCTCCACTGTGCCCATCCCTGATGCTCAGGCCATTTGTTACTCTACACCTGAGCACTGGAAATCATGGAGATGAGCTGGTTTGGAAGGAAAAGAGGTAAAACTCCAGCCCAGATGTGGCTCTCTGAAAAGCCCCTTTTGTCCAATCAAACAGCACTGCTCTGAGCTTCACCCCCTTGCCTGCTGCACAGTGTCCATGCACTAATTAGCCAGGGAATTTCCTGCTGGAGAAAGGGGATGTACAGGATTATTCCTGCAGCTCAGAATGGCAACGCTGCTGTTCCCCTCCTGCCACAAGTACAAGCCATGTTTATATCTCTCTGTTCTATAAAGTCTGGAACGGCCTCAGCCAAGGCAAGAAAAGCACTACAGAGGTCTTGTGGAAATGCCAAAGCATTGGCTCAGTCTGAGTTAAAACCAGATTTTTCCAAAGAACTCTGCTCCTATTTAGACTTCTAAATGGGCTGGCCAGCTTCCCAGAGGTACCCATCAGCTCCCATCCATCTCCAGAGAAATGCTGGGTTCCAGTTCTTTCTAGGGGATATTCCTCACTCCAATACCAAGCCTAACGTCAGAGGGAGCTTATTTTGCGAGATTCCCCCTTCCAAGGGATCCCTCCCCACCTTTCCCAGTCCTGCCCCGGCTCTGATGGACAGGGCTCAGACAAGATGTCAAACACAGTCTGGGAAATCTCAAATAACTCATTCCCTTTGCTCCCTGTGCCTATGAACACTCGTTCTGCCCCTAAGGAATGCTTGGGGCTGGGTCTTTTTTCACAAGTTCAAAAGCAGAACTTATCTTGGCCACTGCACGTTGAGACATCTGGGCAGCAAAAGAAATTCAAGCAATTTCAACTTGAAGTGCTCAGCAAAATGGGAAATTTTTGCTTGCCTTCAGGGAATTTCTTTAACAAAAGCAAGCCTATAGAAAGCCTGGGAAAATATTCTCCTGAAAATGCAGCTTCTGCACCTTATCTCCATCCTCTTCCCTTCCTACCACGCTCCTGTCTTGGGAACAATGGGTGCTACCCCCAAAGTAGTGGAAGGGCACTGCAAGAGCATCACACAACTCCTTCTGTGTCGACTAAGAGAGGAATTGATTCTTTGCAGATTCAGCAGTGGGTTTTTCATGCACTATTTCACCACACCTTATATCTGCACATACCATATCTGCACAAGCCACCTGAATTGGAGAAATTCCATGGAAGCTGACTCCAGTGGAACTTCCTGAGACAAGCTCAAAAGGAGCCAGGCCCCGTCTTTAAATATTTAAAACTTTGCAGATTATTCTCCCTATAAAGCTCCAGTATGACAAAGTCTAGGTAGGTCAAGCCTGGGACACCAACTAATGAAACAAAAGTAATATTATTAAAAAAACTGAAAGAAAGAATCTCTTTAAAGGCTTTTGTCCTTCACAGCTTCACATGTCCCCTAAATTTGGATATTGAGAGAATGGCTCTGCCTGTTCTCATCCCTTGGGAAACAATTCATCACAGGGGCCACCTTTATATCCTGGGGATTACAGGCAGCTGGCCCCACATTGGCCCTCCTCATTGCAGGGGATGGATCCAGTGATATCCCCATCCATCCATCCATCCATCCATCCATCCATCCATCCATCCTCCATCCATCCATCCATCTTCTGGGAGCTGCAGACCTGCTCTTCTCCTCAGGTCAAGGAATGGCACAGTCACAGGGTTCTCCATGATGCAGCACCCCAAGTGCCACCTCTGGAAGGGAAATGTCTGCTGCTAAACTGGGGCACCTGCACCCCCTGCCAAGGCACTACAGCTGGCTCCTGGCAACTGAAGGAGGGGAAGTTATGATCCTCACTCAGGGACTCTCCTCCTAGCCAAGTTAGGGCAGAAATTCTGCAGCACCATCAAATTTTAAGCACCAAAATTGGGCTTTAGGTCGCTGTCTTTGCCTCAGTGCTGCTTGGCCAGTGAATCCTGCAGTGCATGCATCCCGGGTGGTGCATGAGACACAGCTGGAGGGCTTTGATACAGGAAGGAGGTTTTATCTGATCAAATGGAGACATGTAATTCCTAGTGAGCTGCCTGAGGCTTCATTTGCAGTCACTGGAGAGGAACTCGTATCTCCAGGGCACAAAGTCATCCTAAGGCAGAATCAGAGAGAAGCCAGATGAATCCTTATGGAAAAGTGCCCTTATTTCTCTCCACTGACTGCAACCCTGCACTGCAGGCATTTCAAATGGAGTAAGGTTATTTAAAACCAAACTGGACCACAAGTACCTTCCCTTCTTTCTTTTCCCTGGATGGGTGTTTGACTGACCATGGGATTCCTCCTCTGCCTGTTTCAGTCACGTATTCAGCAGGGTGCAGGTATTCCACACCAACACCATTAACCTCTGACCATGGTTTGTATATTCCCTTAACCCACAGCACCTCACAAACAGGCACAGACTCTCCTGGAGAAGCAGCTTGGCTTTTACTGACCAACAAGGAGGAGATGCTGATGCCTCAGGTTTAGCTTTCATATTTTTCAGGTTCTGTGCTGTTTTAGTGTGTGGGTGTGGGCTTCACATTAGGGGATGGTGAGTTCTCTTCACAGAGCAGGGAGACAAAACAATTCCTTCTGTAGCTGGGGACCAAGGACAAATGATCCAAATCTCAGCCCAAGGGCACAAACAACGTGGGCTGAGGAGAGAAAACAAGCAGGATGGGACTCCATAACCTAAACTGGAATTAACAATTAACTCCAATATGCAAATGGAGCAGAACTGATCACAGTGACAGACGCCGTGCCCGGCCGTGCATTTTGTGCCCATTTTGGTTCATCTTGGGTGCAGCCCTGGCTGGGCTCTTGTGCTGCCCAAGGTGCATCCATTGAGGAGATCCTTTTAACAAATCCCTGCTTTATTCTTTAACTCTGTCCAGCCTCTGTTCTGGGTCAGCCTTCACAAGGCATCAATCAGAACTGCCTGACACACCTCCCCATTCCCAGGCCTGCAAATCAATCGGAAGATCTGCACCCCAGACAATCTCCACCCTGCAAACAATGCAGTGTAATTGCAGCTTCCACTCTGAGGTATTGCTCCTGACCATTTCAAACAAGCCAGGCCAACCTCCATGACCTTTAGGATGGATTCCCCAGAGCAGTTCCTCGGATGTGTCACGCGAGCGGAGCTGGAACAGCAGGGACGTGAGGCACAGCCACCCGGCAGGTTCTGTGCTCCCCTCCTGGCCGTACCTGTTTGGGTAGGTGACGTTGGGTGGTGCTCTCCCAGGGTAGTTCTCGTTGAGCCATCGGTTTGCCAGGGCCTGCTGGATGTTCGGTCTCTTGGCAGGGTCTGGCTCCAGCAGAGAGCGCAGGAAGTTGATGGCCGCTGTGAAGAGAGCAAGAAAACCCCAAACACCAGCTCTGTCATCTGCTCCAGGACTGGCACAGGAGATGAGTTACTACAGGTGTGCAGAGCACACCAAACGGGAACATTTTCCTTACTGCACGCTCCCATGTCCTTGGGAAAGCGGAAGAACTGAGGGATTAGTAACTAAAACAAACAATGATTTACAGTCACAATGATTTATAGAGTTACAAAGGAGAGGGGAAAAGCACTTTTTGGCTCAGGGCTCATTTGAAGTTTCAGAGCAGGTGAGCCAACATTTAATTCCCACATGAGGGCAAGAGGCAGGAGCCAGGTCAGAGACAAATCACTGTGCTCAAAGTAGGAGATGGAGCAGGGGTGAGTGGAGGGGAGGGAAGGGGTGCAGACCTGGGAAGGAAGACACAGCAAACTGGGCTCCCTTTGACATGATAAGGATAAATTCTCTGGCTTCCATCCAACCTACAATCAGCTGCAGAAGGTTTTAGCCAAATTAAAAGAGTACAGCAAAATTAACAGGCTTTGCTTTGTTCTCCTGAACCTTCAACTTTCAGTGACATTCAACCACTCCTGAGTTCTTGCAAAAACACTCAATTTTTAAGTCATGTGCTTCTTACATGATTAGGAGCAATGAAATCAAGTGATCTGCCTAAAACCTCACAAGAAATGCCCCTCTGAGGTGAAAAAAACCCTCTGTTTCAACTAGGTCTGGTCTTTATTCCTCAAATTATCAAGGCTAGACTTCAATGCTTCTACATGCAATTTAAGGAGAATAAAACACCTGCTGGTGACACCACAGTGGGATGGGACAGGATGGGCTGGTGCATCACGGCAGGGTGGAGGATGAGGAAGGGAGAGTTTGTCCCTAAATAAATCAGGGTGAGACCCAACAGGTGCCAACTCCCAACAACCTGAGCAACCTCAATGCACAACACCCTGCAAAAATCAGATTTCAGCTGGAGAGAGGGCCCTCTCTGTGCCAAGAAGCTTACATGTGCAAGAGAGACTTCCTATTCTGTATTTACCAGTTCAGCCAGGCATCAGCTGGGTTCCTCCTAATCCCTCTCTTCACAAACCACTGATTTAAGTGAGATGCTTTACTCAAATATTCTCCAGCACTTTTGTTAGTATCCTACAGCAGCCATGTGGCAGGAGCAGCAGGAAGAGCCTACATCCGAGTTCCCAAACTTGCTGGCAGCTGCTCTCTGTGTGCCCTTTCCTCACCCCCATCCCAGCAAACAACCAACCCTTGTTCTCCCATTGAATCCCCTCTCCCTCCAGTGTTAGAAACCTCACACACCCCACTGGCTCTGCAAAATCCACTCTCCCCAAACCCACACTCCCTCCTTCATCACCACCATGCTTGGCCTCCAAATCACCCAAAGTCTCCTTAAAAATCCCACTTCTCCACCCCCACCCTTCCCAAAAGGCAAGCTAATCAAATGAAGCTTGTGAAGTGCCACAGATCAACAGATTCAGGCTGGGAGAAACCAATTCTGGAGTGAAGATTCCCTCCTGGGAGTGAAGCTCCCAGACCTGGGCGACAGAGAGGAGCAGCAGCACCTTGGCTGATTTGAGCTGGGATGGCACAAGGAGCTTTTCCAGCTCAGCCACACAGCTGGGGACAGGAAAATGATTTCCCCAGGGAGAAAACACGAAGGAAAAGGAATATATGCAAGGTGAACACCAACTGCCTCAGCATCTGGCCTCTGCTCACCTAAAATCAATAAGCAGATAGCTGCTGTTCAAGGGGCTTAATGAGAAACAGGCTCCTGAGTGGGAAAATCAAACACCAACTCCACCATTTCCCTGCTTTGCTACACAGGTTGTTCTGGGTGCTCAGGGTCACCCAGCATTTTGGGTCACACAAATCAAGTGTTTTCCTACTCAGTGATAAGACTGGCCACCTGCAGGAAGAGGCTGTGTGTTCAATAACCAGGAAATTAAATATTGAAAGACAACGTACTGGGCAAGTAAAACAGACTCCTGTGACAATTCCCCACTTTATAGATGAATTTAGGGAAATTAAGACCGACGAAAATAAAAGGTCCATAAACCCCAGAAGTTAACAAGCACTACCATTCCCAGAGCAGAGGAGCAGAGCTTCTGCCCAGTGACCCAGAGCCTAACGTGGCAGGAACAAATGTCACCTTCAATCACACTGTGCCATGTCTCTGAGCTCACAAGGCCCTTGGCTGGGGTCAGGGACTGATGGGCACCTTTGTCCACCCCGGGCAAAGGTTAACATGTTTAAATCTAGTCCATTAATTTGCCATCATCTCTGCAAGTTCAGGCTGCTGGAGCTCTCCCAGGATGAACAAAATCCTGCCTTCCCCAGGGACCACAGCGTCAAGTGAGCCCCAGATGCTGGAAATGCAGAAAATCTGATCTCCACTGCTAAATGGGAGGATGGATGAAACAGCAAAAGCAAGCCTGTCAAAGGCAATGTTATCTTTTTTGCTTCTACAGGGTGGAAGGTGGAACCCTAAATCTGTACTTGGAGAATCTCCCAAGGGTTTTCTTTTACACCCTCCAACAACAGTTTCCATTCCCTTTTTTTATGTGGGATCTTTTAATTTTATCAAAAGCCCTTTGCAAACAGGCTGCCAGGGAAGGAGACAGCAGCTCTCCACGGACAACAAATCTGGCATAAAAAAATAAAACCCAGCTACCAAACAGAGCTTGTTCCAAATGCTGACAGTGGCCTTGCTGCAAGCTGAAAAGTGATTCTGTTGCCTAGTGACATGGCTCTGAAGCAGGAATTAATATTTCTAATACTAATACATCAACTATTTTGCATTTTGTGAACACACACAGGTTATCCAAGGTGACTGTCCCAAAATAACTTTCTGAGGGCATGTCATTATTCCATAATAAATGTGAGGTCATTTGAGGCAGTTTGTCACTCAAGCCCAATCATGATAATACCCAGAAATCTGTTATTCCAAAATAATCTGTTCATCCATCCTCACCCTATGCTAGAATCTTCTGGATGTGCAAAACTGACCAACTGCTCTGCAAAAACAGTTCCACAGAATTTCACAGATTTGTTCTTTCTCTCACATTCAGCACAGCTTGGTGCTTCTCCAGGAGTCAAAGCAAAAGGAATTCTGCTACATCAACTCCTGCAGGTCTTTCAGAGGCCAAAATGAACAAAGGAACTTTTCCTAACTAGCACAACACGTCAGCAGCATGAATCATGAGCCATAATTCCATGCAACAGCTCTGACCCTCTGGATCCACCCCCCTGGATTACCTGAGGAGAGCTGGGTGGGAAAGGGGTTCATCTCTTTGTCCACCATCTTTTGGTACAAGGCTCTCAAGCTGAATGGCTCCACAGTGAAGGGTAATGTTCCAGTCAGCATGGCATACATGTTCACCCCTCTGAAAGAAAACACGCAGAAAAAGAAACCAAAATGATCAGGAATGAGGAAAAATTCAGGTTTTAGAGGCTGTACTTCATCTTTAAGGTCTGGCAGCTATTACAGGCTTGATGCCCCATCTCTGAGACCTTTTCAGGTCAGGCTGAATGGGGCTCTGAGCCACCTGATCCAGCTGGAGATGTCCTTGCTCTTTGCAATAACCATTATAAACTGGAGCAGCAACTCACATGGACCAAACGTCTATTTTGGGCCCGTATTTCTTCCTTGCCAGAAGTTCAGGGGCTGCATATGCTGGGCTCCCACACTGGGTGCTGAAGGGATCAGAATAACCCAAGATTCCTGCACAGTTGCTCAATCCAAAGTCTGTGAAAGGCACAGAGACACAGTTATGAAAGAGAGACACAGTCAAACTGTGCTAGAGCACAAGTTAAAAAGAAAGAACATTTTTTTTCCCAAAAGCTAAGCAATGAACTCCCCAAGGAGAAGAAAAACTCATCCACATGCAAAAATTTGATGTAATTTGCTTCTACGAGGTGCAAAATAACCAGAGGTTCCCACAAACAATAAGAGCCTTAGAACATTTTCCATTCCATACACAAAGCAACTCCATTTCACTGGCAACTGGATGGCAACAACCAGAGCTGAGCTTGTCCCAGCCCCTGAGCCACCTCAGGCTCCCACACTGCTGCAGGATGTTGTGCAGGGGACAAGGTTAAGTGGGATTTCTTCAACATTCCCTCTAAATCTAAGTGCAAATGAGCCATCATTTTGTTTAGGGAACAACAAATCCCACTTATTAAGAGTTGGACTCGTTGATCCTTGTGTGGTCCTCTCCAGCTCAGAATATTCTGTGAATCTCTGAAAACCACTATTAAGAACACTGACATCTGATTAGTTCCTCAATATCCTCTTATTATTTAATTAATGAAATAATTAATTATTAATTTGTCATTAATTTGCGGCTCTTTTCCTTACCTGCACACTTATTTGCACTGGACTTGCAGTGCTGGCTTGTCCTTTAGCTTTCACCCTGCTGAAAATCAAATTTGGCTGAAATTTGAGGAGCTCCTCAAGGTATTAGAAGCACCCTGACAGGGCAGATGCATAAACCTCATTCCCTCAGTAAACCAGGCAAAGACACAGAAATGCTTACAAAAAAAATGCAATTTTTACAGTGACTGCAAGTGCCTAAATGGTGACAGCAGTGCTTTGCACTGGACTGGCTGCACCTCTGAGGGCCAGGCAGGCACAGGGGACAGGAATCACCTAGGCAGGCACAGGGGACAGGAATCACCATCTCACAGCTGAAGAGGCTCACTGGGCTTTTCCTGCAGGACACTGAAGGGAGAATCGAGCTGGCCTCTGGTGGAAAACAATTATCTCTGGACACTGCTTAATCAGCCCTGGGGCTTGTACAAATACTGCAGAGGGTCCATTACCTTAATTAACGTGTTCATTAGCTGTGGCCTGAGATGAGCTCTGTCAGCTGTAAAATACTTTCAAGAACTCCTAGAAACAATATCTCCACACAGTGTTATTCCTGGTGCTTACCCAGCTCCAAATGACTGTACTGGAATGTTTTCCAGCCACAGGATACAAGTGTATTCTGTGCTGGTGTCAGTCAGCATCCCTTCATCAGTATCAATGGAGGGATACTCTCAGAGAGGTTTTCATTCTCTTATTTGCTTCAATTGTCAACCCCTTATTCACTTTCTCCAGCTCATTCATTTATGCCTTTTTTTTCCTGTTGAAATGCAGAATGTGTGCAAACAGATGCATGCTGGGGACAGGGGTTTCATAGCCATGGAAATGAGAATATTGCTATGAACACTGTGTCAGCACACCGTGATCACAGTGTGATTTTTATTGTTTTTATGAAGGATGCACTGCTGATCTCGATGAGAACAGTGTGACCACCAGCACTGATAGCCTCACTGCACTGCCTGCCTCTCCCTTTCAAGAAGCCCAGGAACCTACAGAATTCAGATCAAAGGCCACACTTGGGTTTCCCAAGGCAAATATTTTCACATGGGAGCTCCTCCACCCCCACTGCTCGTGCTGTGGAGGCATCATCACATCACTCTGCTCCTCCTCAACGCCTCCAGGAATGCACAGCAAGCTGTGGATGCAGGGCTATCCCTGGAGCTCTGCCAGCCAGAACAGGGGAAAAGCTCCTCAACACAAGCTCCTGGAGCAGCAGAGCTCCACAGGGCTCAGCAGAGCTGGGTGTCCCAGCAGGACACCAAGAACTTTGTGTGGTCTGTGACAGGTAACAAGGAGTGAGCTCCTTCTGATGTTCTTCAATCTGATTAACAGACTGCCAAGAGTAAGTCCTCTCAAAGGGAATTTTTCCAAGAAAATATCTAAGAGCAGGTTCTAAACCACCTTGCCACGTAGCCAAAAGGAGGAACAAATCCAAGGTGCCCTTGGAGCAGCTGAGGGCTCAAGGTATCACTGAAATGCATGAACAAGCAGTGACTTCAATATCACATTTTCAATCTTCGTTTCACCTTTTGTTCTTCCTTGCACAGCCATCACAACAACAACAGTTTTATTTTTATTAGCTGCTCCTGTGTTCACTGCTGTACAAATCATGGAGAGCAAGCTCTCACCCCACAGCAGGTAACGTGAGATGCTTTTGGAGCTCCAGGTCTCCTCTCCCAGTCATGAAAAGCAGCACTTCAATTCCTCACAACATCTTCTTCACTCCTGAAGAACCTTCCTGGGAAGGACTGTGTGATGACACACAACTGATCATTTCTAGTAAGGCAGGCTGCACAAAACACTGCAACCTTTCTTTTGCCCCGGCTGGGTGGTGGGATTAAGTGCTTTGTTTTAGCACACACACTGCCTGCAATCTGCTTTGCTGGAACATCAGGCAGCCGAGCTGAGGACAATTTACTGGGGCTGTGGAAGACCAAAGTTCTCTTTTCTTTATCCTTCCCCCACCACCCACTGCGAGGAGACCTTGCCACGCAGCCAAAGCAAACTGCAGGAACGGGCCTGGAGTCATTTTTTTTGGCACACGAGTTTGAACCGTGCATGTATCATCTGGGAAGGGCTGGGTTTGGATGTCAGGCTCACGTGGTGCTGTGTAATCAAACACCCAACAAGAGGGAAGTTATGTGAGTTCTTTAAACCCATCAGATGCTGGTGCAAAGCATCTGATCTGGCTTATCTGCTAAATCAGGATAATGGGTGGTGTCCATGGGCCCTGGGGAATGATTCATGGCCCCTTATCAGTGTCCTCCTGACCCTCGGCTGAGGTAACCCAGAGTTCTCTCTCTGCTGTTATTTTCCCAGCCGGCTGATTTGCTACAGAGTAATCACTAGAAGTCGGGGTAGCATTTCTGAAACTGAACTCCCAAAGTAAAGTAAAACCTTTTTCAGATTTCATTCATCATCCTCCCCTTGTCTGCCTGGAGATGCAGGTACTTTGTATGTCACAGTGAGTGTCCATTTGACCTGGATGTTTGAATGTTAAGTNTATATATAGGTCTGAAAAGACCTATAGGTCTGAATAAGACCTCCATTTTCAGCCCATGAAACTTTTTGAGGGGAGTCAGTTGAGTTTTTAAGTCTGCAGGCACAGACACTGCTGTTGGCAAAAGCGTAGGCATGGAAAGAAATATATAAACAGATGTTTGGCATTTATTTTATGAAAGGAATATTTTCTTTTCAATGCCCACATTAACATTAACGGGAGTTATGCAAGGCAGTGAGAGACAATCCCCACCAATGATTAATCTGAAATGCCTGCACAGCTTGAATGAATCAAGCACCACATACAACTGATACCTAAATACAATCAAGGCTCCACCGTTGATCTTTTTTATTCTTTAACAGCCCTCTAAACCAATTTTGTCCTGGGTGCTGGAAGCAAATTTAACCAATATAAATATAGGAGCACGTTTTGCCAGCTGCTAAAAATGTGTGCAACTCCCACTGACTTCAGTGGAAGCATATGTTCATGGGGGCAGAATCCAGCCCCTAGCAAATAAGAAATGATCATGATAATAAAATAAACCACTTCTGTGGTGTCAGTTCTTAAGTTCTTTACCAAGCTCCCGATTTGAGTATGAAAGATGTGGGTTTAAGATGTAGGATTATTCCCATACCCCGTTAAATCTGAATTATTTGGATTTTTTTGACAAAATGCTGTCAGGAACAGCTTGATTGCTATCTATACTCTCTCAGCTCCTCTCTGCAGCAACATTAGCAGTTGTCACATGGAGGATTATGAAGCCTCCAAAACTCTCTTTATAAAACTAACGATTTTAATTACTGGAATTGCCAAACTGGTTTCATACCAATAAGCTTGATATTGTTGTCTTCATCTAGCAACAGATTTTCTANACTGAACTCCCAAAGTAAAGTAAAACCTGGCTTTTTCAGATTTCATTCATCATCCTCCCCTTGTCTGCCTGGAGATGCAGGTACTTTGTATGTCACAGTGAGTGTCCATTTGACCTGGATGTTTGAATGTTAAGTGATTTTCTCACCATTTTTCAGACCTATATTAAGGTCTGAAANCAAGGCTCCACCGTTGATCTTTTTTATTCTTTAACAGCCCTCTAAACCAATTTTGTCCTGGGTGCTGGAAGCAAATTTAACCAATATAAATATAGGAGCACGTTTTGCCAGCTGCTAAAAATGTGTGCAACTCCCACTGACTTCAGTGGAAGCATATGTTCATGGGGGCAGAATCCAGCCCCTAGCAAATAAGAAATGATCATGATAATAAAATAAACCACTTCTGTGGTGTCAGTTCTTAAGTTCTTTACCAAGCTCCCGATTTGAGTATGAAAGATGTGGGTTTAAGATGTAGGATTATTCCCATACCCCGTTAAATCTGAATTATTTGGATTTTTTTGACAAAATGCTGTCAGGAACAGCTTGATTGCTATCTATACTCTCTCAGCTCCTCTCTGCAGCAACATTAGCAGTTGTCACATGGAGGATTATGAAGCCTCCAAAACTCTCTTTATAAAACTAACGATTTTAATTACTGGAATTGCCAAACTGGTTTCATACCAATAAGCTTGATATTGTTGTCTTCATCTAGCAACAGATTTTCTATCTTCAAGTCTCTGAAAGAAAGAAAATATTTTGAGTCAGTCTCCAAAATAATGAAGCAGCTTTGCCTCACTCTCATCAGTGTATGCACAAGACTTGTACATAATCAAATGTATAATGAAAGCAGCACACACAGTTCCACAGTGAAAGCAGAAAGCCCCATGCATCCTGCCCAAAATTAACAGTGCTTTCACACTCTGCTTCCCACCTATTCTTCAGGCACAAAATGACATTACAAGCACTTGTCAGTACATCCTGTAATTAACCAGGCTATTCAAGTTTCTTAAGTACTGGAAGTTAACGAAAACTTACAAACTGGAAACATTTTCAGCATGTTTTGGGAACTGGAGGTCTATTTCTCCTAACGCTTCACAGGCAAAGGCCCCAGCTGAAGATAAACCTGAGACCTGAGGAGTGGTCACCGCAAAACCCCAAACTGTGCAGCCTGGGCATTAAGTACAATGTGAAAAAACTCATTTTGGCTGCTACACAACTCGTCCATGACTTCCAGCAGTGGGCTAAGCCTTCACCACACGGATTTTTTACCCTCGTCCAGACAGGAAATATTTGTAACAATCAGCGTGCTGGGATACCCACAGTGACACTGGAAAAGTCTGGATAATAAAGCCATCAGCTCTAATGATGGGAAGTCAGTGGCATCCGTGGTATTTTGCCTTTGTAAGGCAAAGGCAGTGATGAAAGACACCTCCACTACAGATGAAGACATCAGGCTCAATAAAACAAGACAAGGAACCCAACCAAAGCAAGCACTTCCACACGGAGGGATCTGTGAAAGAAGGACTCCAAGCCTTTTTCAGACTGCTCCTCTCATTTCATTTTATGCCCACGCTGTGTTTCAGACAGAGGCACAAGAGGACTTGCAGGCAGGATGACCCTCACTTCATCAGTGATTGGGCTCCAGGAAAATATCAGGAACTTAACGAGAGAGACTTAAAAAAAACAGTCTGGGAAAGACAAAAAAGTGCAAAACAAACCCCGCCCCCCCAACTAAAACCCCAAAATAAACTGAAATCAACAGAAGCACTGCAATGCCCAGTACAGCACCTCAAAGCAAAGAGAAAGAGCATTTGGAAGCTCTGGGTAGATGAAATATTGGCTAAGAAGAAGCAAGACTTTAAAGGCAAGGAAAGGGAAAAAATGCAAGCTGTAAGTTAAGGAGAAAAGACATGCAGGCAATCAGAATAACAAATGAGTGACAGGGGGGCTAACCATGAACACCAAAAAAGATATTTTAAAGGATTCAAGGTAAAGAAACAAAAGGTAAATATTACAGGGCATTTTAGAGCCATCAGAGGAAAAAGATAGCAATGTAAATATTGCCTCAGCAGAGAGTGCAGTCAAACCTGGTTAGAGCTGTTTACCCATCTGCCTGTTCTCAGCAGATCTGCCAGCGAGTGGTAACTGATCTGATGGTCCATCTGCACCACAGCTTTTGTCCACCCCAGCAGGAAAGCTCTGGGTTTTGGAGCCAGGACAACAGGCTCTCCCACATTTCCCTTTGGGCTGGTACAACCCAGTTGCACACTTGCTTTAGGACCCATTTCCATGAACATCCTAAATGCTTTATTAAGTCAGTTCTGTCCAATACAGACTTTGATTATCTTTTACAGAAAGAAGCTTATCTGAGCTGCTCCTAAGACTTGTGCTCCAGACCCTCCACCAGCTTTCACTGAGTGTCTAACCTGCCTTTAATGTTCCAAACCCTTCATCACACAGAGCATCAAATGCAGGCCTCCAAACACTTTTGGGGGTAATGGTGGGGTTTTTCCACTGCAACAAAGCATGAACTCTGGACACTTTCAGTTTCCCTCCCTGAAAAAATCTGATCTGGTTCCTTTACTGTCACAGCTCCTTTAAAATAAAAAATCAAACCATGACTAAAGGATTATTTATGGGTTTTCCCCCAAATTCTCAGCATTCATTGCTGAAAATCTTAAAAATACTCTCAGGCATTAAATGCAAAAGGAACAAGAAGTGCTGCCTTTGCCTAAGGGATCAGGTCTCTGATGCTGGGAGTGTCTAACCACGGGACAAGTTCGTCAAATCTAGGAATAATGAAGGCAAGGAAGGCCAAGCTGCATTCCCACGTCTGGAGAACCAGCAGATATTTCTGTCTCCTCAGCTTGTGGAGCTGGCAGCACACAGTTGGCATTCCCTGGATGTGAAAATACACCATCTTGAAGGGCTAAGTTTCTCTGGGAGTTTGTCCTGCTGTTGGTGGGGCTGATTTATCTCTTTGGAGCACTCTGGAAACCCCAAGTGCAGCCTCCAGTGAGGAACACAAGTTAATCCCTGGAGCAAGTGACCCCATCAGCTGCTCCCACAGCAGTTTATTCCATGCCATGGCAGGCAGCAGGCTGCAAAAGGGAAGTTCTGCATTTCACACTTTATTTCTTGTCTGGGGGAGGAAGGATGAGAAGGAAGGTTCCACCAGCAAGCAGCTGCACGGCAGCAGTGCTTGGCTGCTCTCTCCCAAATCTTATTTTTAATCAGAACAGCACCACAGAAAATCACTCCTTAACCATCAACCCTCAAGGCCACTTTCCAGGCTCGTGCAAGAGCTGGAAAGGTTGCAGAGATTCAGGTTCATCACCACATTTATCTATCAATATACATTCCAAAGGCTTTGATATCAAAGTATTACTGAGCCCAATTCTTCTGTCAGTACCAATGTCACTGGATTCCATGTGGCTGCCTCTGTAAAAGAGGAATCTGCTCCAGTGCCTTCACTAAAATGATGTTTAGTTTGTTTCACCAGAGCACTCCTAGAGAGAATGCCCAAAGGTAATTGTGAGATCTGAAATTAAGGGGAAAGATGAAGCAGCCCCCACTTCAAAAGGAGAGTTTGTTCTGCAGAGCAGGATCTGCCATAAATATTGCATCAGCAGCCAGACTACTGGCACTTCAAATTCCCAGGCTGGAAGTTATCAAAGCCAACATGTCAAACAGCAGGTACCAAACGAGGGATCCTGTGGCACGCTGAGCAAACTGGATTGTGTGGCACCACCTAACTCTGCCCAGAACTCCAGGGCTTATTCACCTCTTTCAAACTCCTGACCTGCTTCTAATCACCAAATGGCAGTGGAAGGTGGGACTCTGCTGCCATGAGGGCAGAAAAGGGGGAATACAACAAGCCATCTTGGCTACCAATACACTGTTCAATTCTTTTCTTTGACAACCTGACAGTAATTGCATTGAATGGGACTGAATTCTGTTAAAATGGCTTTTAAAGGGTTGTTGAGAATTTCCTGTGGGATGCAGTGGCAAGCACCAAGGCTTTCACTTCATTTTCCCTGCTGTCTTTGTGCTCCCAGAGGGCTTATTGCTCATGCTGCTTTTTGACAGCACGAGGACCTGTGTAAACATCCTCTGCCAAGAGAAAGCTCCACCAGATCCTGCCATTTGGTTCTGTTTTCCTCTGTCAGAGGAAAAGATAAATATTCCTACCTGATTCACAGCTGAGCTTGTTGCAAGTATATTTTTAGCAGCAACCAACCAGCCCTCCTGATAGAGGGAAAGAAACCCAAATGATAACATGAAATTATAAATAGAATAGTGGTATTTTGCTTTCAGCAAGCAGCCCAGGAGCTCTGAACCCTGGGCACCCCTCACCAAAGATGCAGCAGCTTCTGCACTCTGGAACTTGCAGACTTCACCCACCTCAGCAGGTGACATATTCAGAATTTTCAAATACATCTACACAGTCAAACACGAGTTTGGGGGTATTTTTACACCTCTACATAAAAATGAGGTTTCTTGAAGTGCTTTAATTTTAGGCTGTTCACACATCAGTGCCTCTTAACAAGAGCATTTCCACTGAATCCTGGGTGCCTGCTCTTGTCCAAAGAGCAGTGAGCTGAGTGCTCTCCTGCCATGCCACATCTGGATTGTAAGCCATGCAGCTCTCTGAGTAACACTCATCAAATCACATAAGCAAATTTCATGCAACTTATTCCATCTGGGGTTTGTCATCCCAGGCTAAGCCATCTACATCATTCCCCAAATAATGCAGACAAAACCTGCGATGTTTTGTTTGCAATAAAGCAGCCAACAAAAAGCTTTTCAGGGCCCTGCCCCATTCCATGGGAAGCACTTGGAGAGAGACTCAGCAGCCCCTTTTCTGGCTGAGGGTGCTGCAGTTTGTTCCACACGTGCCCAACTCCAACACCCCCGGATCACCATGCACATGCAAGTGCTGGTATTTTTACCTGCTGTAAAAATAACAACAACAACAACAGAACACTGCCATTGCAGCCAGGCAGAGAATGAATCAGACTCCTGCACTGTTTTTTCCCTCCCTCAGTAGCTGATTGAGCAGCCTGTTTTTAGAGCTGCCACAGTCAGAGGCCCGAGATGCTGAAGGACAGCTCCTGAGGTAATTGTTAATTTTTCTCCCTGACTTGCCGAGAGAGAGGCAGGAGAATAAATCCAGATCACACCACCAGGGCTTTTCCTGCATCCCTACACTGCTCTCCACTCTTTGCTTGCAGAAGAAGGCAACACATCAAATGGGTTAAACCAGAGAAAATACTTGCAGATATGATTCTGTCAAGTTTTGTCACTTTAGGCAGAATTAGACCTGCTCATTCACTGCCTGGAATCCTCCCAAGGAGCAGCTCAGTGATGTGAGAAACAGGGTGGATGCAGGAGGCTGCCTGTGGGCCAGGGATTAATTCAACACCACAGGGCCGGACGGACAGAACTCAGCTGCCAGGGGAAGCCCAGCACTGTCACACTGTCTCAGGGCTGCTGCCTCCTCCCACAGCCCCTGGAGCTGTGCTGAGGCCACAGAAAGGGGAGGGGGGAGAGACAAACCTGCAGCATCCACAGGGGAACTCAGCATCCACAGGGGAACTCAGCATCCACACAGGAACTCAGCATCCACAGGGGAACTCAGCATCCACAGGGGAACTCAGCATCCACAGGGGAACTCAGGATCCACACAGGAACTCAGCATCCACAGAGGAACTCAGCATCCACACCTGCACACAGCATCCACACGGGGACTCAGCATTG
>WEZZ01036550.1:324715-341186 GCA_013400585.1 Chloropsis cyanopogon
GGGAACTCAGCATCCACACAGGAACTCAGCATCCACACAGGAACTCAGGATCCACAGAAGAACCCAGGCTGTCCCTGGCCCCAAAGCCTTGCCTCCTCCTCACCACAGCAGCCTGTTGATTCCAGCCTGTGCTTAGGGAACCAGCTATTTTTGTACAAAATGTGGATTTGAGTCCCCTCTGGAGAAGAAGGGAATCAAAGCTGAGCCTGCCAGGCCCCTGCAAGTGCCTTAGCCACTGTGCAGAAGGTGAATTTTTCAGGGGGAGGAATTGCTGCTGCTGACCCAATCCTGCTCTTAAAAGCTAAACATGTTCATCTCTTCCTGCCTTGTTTTCCTCTGCCCATCTCATCTCTCTCTCTAAATACTGGCCATCAACTGATCCCTGAAAGCAGCAAGCAAACTCCTTCCTTGTCCCTGCCTCAGACTGTGGGGTTAATGATTTAGAGAGATCAGCAGTTTTGAGGCTGATAGAGAACCTGGGGGCTGCTCAAATATTTATATTCCAGTGGCACCTGAATTGTAGCTCGAGGTGAGAGCAGAGGTGGCCTGTGCACAGAGCAGTTATCCCTAATGGATCCGAGGGAGCACACAGAGCCCCAAGACAAAAGAGGAAAGCGGCTTTCAGAGCACATGGAGCTCACTGAGGCAGCTGCACCCACGCTGCACGGCGCTGGGCAGCTCAGCACAGAGCTGGGCACAGCTGGAGGAGCTGCCTGTGGGCAGCTCCCCACCTCCTGCACAGTCAGGGCAGCCGAGGAGCTGCAGCCCCAGCTCCTCAAAAGCATTCAGATGTCTGGCTCCTGCAGCGTGCCCACAGAGCCTCCGAGGATGGATGGGGCCCACACAACTTGCTCAGCATCATATGGGAACTGTGTGGGAGGCCAGACTTAACACCAGCTGGGCCAAATTTAGAAAGCAGAGCCTCCTTCTTAGCACAGCTCCCTATAAATACACCTAGGAACAGGAGAGGAGAGGTGCTGGCTCCAAAGGTCCAGCCAGCCCACCAGCCTCCTGTCTCCATGGCAGCAGAGAGCACGGAGAGGAGAAAGGTACAGGGACAGGCAGTCACATGTGACATCTCCTCCTGCACTCTCCCATTGCTGCTCAGGGGCTTCAGGCACAGCAGCCACCCTTTATTCATCAGCCTTCTCTCTGCTGGGCTTGTCCTGCTCCCCCTGGAGCCCAGGAGAGCTCCCAGCACGCCCCTGCCAGGAGATGCACATCCTGCTCACACACAGAGCTCAAGGAGCATATGGGAAATGCTCCCAGGCACAGGGTGGGATTTTTGGGGTGTGCTGCTCAGGGCTGGATGGTCCCTGGGGGTCCTTCCAACCCAGCATATCCCCTGATTCTGTGGGTGAGGATGCTCAAGAAGTGAGGTGGTGATGCACTGCAGCAGCTCTGGCTCTCTCCAGCCTGCGAGGCCCTGCCGAGGTGATGCAACAAATGCAAAGAGCAGGGAAGCAGGAGCCAGGGATTGCAGTGTCCCACTGAGGCTTTGTCCCAGCCCTGCTACTGCCAGGCTTTGGGCAAATCAGCTCACCCCCAGCACTGCTGTACTTCCACCAGGGAAACAACAGGCTTGTACAACCACAGAGAACAGCAAAATGATTCATTAGCTCATGTCAGTGCACAGCTTCAAACAGGCAGAACAGGGCTGGCAGTGCAAGGGCTCTGCTTTGGGACTGCACCTTATCTTTAATGACAGAACCACAGAATATCCCAGGCTGGAAGGGCTCCATGGGGTCCAGCTCCGGGCTGTGGGGTCAGCACAGCTCCTGTGTGCTCACCTGGAGCTGCTGAAGGGCTTCCTCCAGGAACAGCCCAATGCCCAAGGTAGGAGCATTCAAACACCACCACCAGGAGCAGCCACAGAGCTCTCAGGAGCACGTTTTCCCAAGGAAACCTCCTCCCAACACACTCAAACACCACTCAGAGGAGCTGATACCAGCTTCAGCAGCAGAGGGGCTCCCCCAGCTCACCTGTGCACGACCCCGGCCCGGTGAAGGTGCTCCACGGCCAGGATGAGCTGCCGGATGTATTTGCGGGCTTCGTGCTCCTCCAGCCTTTTCTTCTCGTAGATCTTGTGCATCAAGTTGCCTCCAGGGCACAGCTCCATGACCAGGTAGTAGCTGTTCTCAGTTTCCAGGATGTCCAGCAGCTGGGCAATGTTGGGGTGCCGGATCATTTGCTGGATCTGCCCTTCCCGCCGCAGGTTCTTGGTGACATAGGTGTCCTTCTTGGCTCTTTTCTTGTCAATTACTTTCACTGCCACCTAAGGAGGGAACGGCACAGGGGGCTGTCAGCTGTCACATCGAGGATTTGTTGCTCTAAGCTTGTACAAACAACCATTACAAAAACCAGAAGTCACAAGGATGTCCCTCTCAGCTGGCACACCGAGGCTTCAGGTCAGAGGAAGAGCCGCTCTTCCAACCCCACTGACTGCTCCACCGTTTATTTCCTTGTACAATGACAGTCCAAAATTACTGCAAGGAAATCTGTAACAAAGGAGAGGAGACAATCTCCCTAACCACCCACAAACACTTGACACAGTTAAGGCTGGGCATTTACTGCAGCTGCTTACTCAGAAAGCCTCAGGCTGGTGTTTACAACTTTGAAGGGCTGTTTCTGGCTTTTCCTGGCTTTGAATAGATGACTGGAGACGGTATCCCTTCATTACAATTTTCTTAAACTATAGTCAAGAGTTGGCTTTGCATGATTTGCACAAAAACATACTATGAAAAACAAAACCATTTTGGTACCATTCTCCTGGCACATTTCTTTTTCCTGCTTTTTCTCTCTCGTGGGAGCTGGAGAGGGGCTTGGGACAAGGGCTTGGAGGAGCAGGGCAAGGGGAATGGCTTCAAACTGCCAGAGGGCAGGGATAGATGGGATATTGGGAAGGAATTCCTCCCTGTGAGGGTGGGCAGGCGCTGGCACAGGGTGCCCAGAGCAGCTGTGCCTGCCCCTGGATCCCTGGAAGCATTCAGGGTCATCTGCACCTCCCCTCTGACATGAATTGGAATTGAAGGGTAAAACTGCGGGAACTGGGGCCTCCTGGTGTGTTCTAAGAGCCAGGAGCCAATACTGCTGAGTGTGCTGTGTGCTGAGTGAATTCCTGCTATGGAGAGATCACTCTGATGACACAGCCCTGATAACGAGGTGAGGCTGAACACCACACACCAGAACTGCCTGGGTGAACTCAGAGCAGCACCAACACCTGGCAGCTCCAGTCCTGACTACTCAATTAGAGAGACATCGTTTAGCCATCAGATAAAACAACAGGTAAACCAGGGCTCCATTTCACCCTTCCTGAAAGCCTCAGGTGATTCACCAAGGAAACAGACTTCAATTAGCACATTCTTTCATCTAATGAGATGGAACTGAGCACAGAGGCTTGCACGGAGTATTTAGACAGCAAACCACAGGAGTTACTCTGGTGAGGACAAACAAATTCACAGGTTACACAAACATGAGATACCACACTGCACGTTGGCAGCACAACATCATCCCTGCAGAAGTTAAAAAAAAATTAAAAGCTGGTGTTTATCACAGCTGCAAGGTACAAAACATGGAGTGGTAACAGTATGAAGCACAATCTATTATTCATATTGCTAAGTCACCACTCACGGATGGACAGAAAAAGCACATTATACTTGTCCACATGTGCTGCCCAGCCTGAGCTCAGCTCAGCCAGCCATGGGACTACTGGAGGACTTTTCCACCATCACCAAGGTTTCTATGCCTTAAGGACAAACTTTTCCCTTAACTTTGCCACGTACCTCGTCAGGCACCCCAGCAATCCCAGCACACAAGCAAAGCTGGGATTCACCCCAGCTCTCAGCAACCTTGCCCCCTTCCATGAGGTGCAAGAGATCCCCCTGCACAGCTGACAGAGCTGAGCAAGGTGGGAACAGCAGGTTTGTTCCAGCAATGCTCTGTTCTAGGGATCAAACTCTGCAGGAGCTACCCCAGGGCTGACTGAGCTAAATATCCCTGATTTTGAGCTTATCCAGAGGCAGACCAGGGCAAGCAAAGACCAAATGTGCCCAGACACACGGAACACACAGAGCCTCCTGTGCAGTGTAGATGTGTGTGCCCGCACCTGGCATTTCATTCATGCAGAAGGAAAAAAGCATTTGGTAGAGAAAATACTGTAGATGTTGGGTAATCATCAAACAAACACACTGGAGCTTTCACAGCCTACTCAAGACATGCCAATTACTCAGCTTTGCTCTCCCAGGCTTCAAGTAGGGGCTCTTTGTTTCTGCATCATGCCTATCTCCTGACTTGAGCTCCTGGCCAACAGTGGCACAGAAATAAAAAAACAAATGATAAAGCAAGTAATTACTCTCAATATGTAGCAACAGTGGCTCTTGACATTCTGCTTTTGGCTAAACCTCTGCTGTGTAAATAGATAAATGGTTTAGGTTATTCTGTGTTATGAGATACAAAGATGAGTAATAGCCCATATTTTTGGTTCCTGAGTCCTAGAATTACACTGCTGAAATGAATTCCTTTCCTGAAGGTTATGGTGTGACACATCATATGAGCAACTGCTGCTCCTCTCCCAGAATCAGCCAGGCTGGGCTAGAGCACAGGCAGGGCAGGGCCAGCACCTCATTGTCCTTGGGGCTGAGGGTGCAGGACAGAGGGGAGAGGGGCTGGAGCTCCAGCACGGGCACGTGTCCTCACCCAAAGAGCCGCACGTGTCCCCCACACACGGGCACGGGCACGGGCACGGGGATTTTGCCAGCTCCTGCTCTGGGAGGGCTTGAGAATCTCAGCGAGAGAGGCGGGGGAGGCTGAAGCTGACTGGCACCAAACTGCACAGAAACAGTCACTGCAAGGCCCCCAGGGAAAAAAATAAACCTGAGAAGAAACAGTTTAAAGGACCAAACGCTGCCTGGAGAAATCTGGGAGCCAGAGCTGCCGCCGCCACAGGAGACACGTTCTGCATCCCCTGTGTCGGCAGTAAGGCACTGCCACCAGGCAGGGAAGGGGGTCACACTCACCCTGGGAATGCCCCCATCCCTGTGGCCACGCAGGAGGCACCAGCTCCTGCTGGGCAGCTTCCCAGGGCCGCCAACAACCTGGTGCTTGGGGCAGGAGGAGCCTTCAGGCGCTCAGCGAGCAGGAGTCCAAGCCATCCTCATCCCTTGTGCCAGTGACACCTGGAAAAACCCCAGCTCAGGAAGCTGTGCTTCTGTAGGGGTTTGCTTGCCCAGAGGCCAGTTCAGCTCAGTTTAGCTTGCCCAGAGCTCAGTTTAGCTTAGCAGCAGAGCTGCTTCGCTCAGTCTTCGAGGGGCCAGAGTCAGGAGGTCCTGAACTGTGCCCAGGTCAGATGCCTGCAAAAACAACTGCAGGAACACTTCCATTGCAGTGGCCCCAGCTCGGCAGAGAGTGCTCTAACATGCTTAACTTTGCAGAGAACAGCCTTGCAAAATCAGGGTGTGACATTTTGAGGGCTTTTAAAGAGCTTTCCCCACTTACCCGACCGCTTGGATTGTTTCCTTCTGCAAATTCTCAGCCTAAGAGGGAGGCAGCTCCTGCTGGCTGCTGCCAAAGGGAGCCTGGGCTGAATTGAGAGGAAACTGGTTTGAAAAAGAATCCAGCAAGAGCTGTGGGATTTGGCCAGGAGAACAACAGAGCACAAGAGAAGCAACTTCAACTATCAGAGGGACTATTTCAGTGTTGGAGGGACAGCCCCCTACCTTCTTCCTCTTTTTTCCTCTTTTTTGTTTGTCCCAGAGTCTACTTCTGGCAGACCCGCCCGACACGGTGCCAAGCCAGGCAGCAGCACTGATTGCCAGCACCATCCTGGAGCGTCCTGCCCATGCCAATGCAGTTCAGAGCTCCAGCCTGGGGCACAGGCAGAGAGAAGGCCTGAGACCTGGATTTCTGCACCCAAATCACAAACCCTCACTGCCCAGTTTCACCTCAGCCAGGAGAACGAGACAAAGAGCCAGACCATGGAGCCATCAGTACTGCCAGTCCATCTCCAGCTTTTTTCTTTTTGCTGTGCCCAAGGCAGCAATAAATTCAGTTTCTTTCCTCTCTTATTTCCAGCCATAGCTGTCTGGCTTCACTTGCAGCTTGCTTTGTATTTACCACTGTTCTCACCACAAAAATCTGAGCTCCGTTTTCAAAACCAGCTGGTGGCTTTGGGTGGCCAATTCAAATCACATTAAACAGACCTAACTCTGAATCCTGCACAATTGTCAGCACAGTCCCAAAATCAACCCCTTCGAGGGCACCTCCTTTTGGGCAATCACCCAGCCAGGCACAGAACAAGTTGTTCATCACAACCAAATCCAAGGATTAGAAAATGCCAATTTTGTTCTCTGGGTAGAATTTATTCTTTTCTCTAACTGTTACAGCTTAGCAAATTTTACAGTGCAGTAAAGGAACACGGGTTTTTATATAGCAAGTTCCAGTATCTCAAGAAATAAAGCACTAAAGAAAAGGGTGTTTCAGCATTTGCTCTAATTGTAGTAAAATCAGCCATCAGAAAAGGTAGGGAGGAGTCCCTGCTGCGAAGATATTTTCATTTCTCCTGACAGCACGAGCCAAGAGTTTGGGGTGTAGCAATAGACAAACACAGCTGCTGCAGACGAGTCCAGGATAAATGTCTCAGCAGGCAGAAGGCCCCTGGCTCTGCTGGCAGGCCAGAGACAGCCAGGGAAGCTCGAAATCAGCCCCTGCAGAAACATCAACTCCTCCAGACAAGAGAACAGCTCCGAGCACATTCACTCATGTACTCTTCTGCTAGCCTGAGGGGAACGAATCTGATTGCCAGGGGATGAAAACAACATCCCACCAACTCCCTACAGCCCAAACATGACAGCAGCCAGCAGGGCAGAAAGGTGATATTGCTTATTTAGATAAGCAAATGATCATCAGGCCTCTTACATCGGCCACAGCCAACTTAAACATAATCCCTAAAAGCATGAGCAGGATGTATTTGGTAGAGTAAGAAAAGGTATTAATTACACCTGTCCAAGGCACTGGGGACTATTATTAGATTGCTGAATCCAGTAATTAAAACATTGCATGGAAGTTTTGGAAAGAGTTCTGAAAAGAGCTTCAGAACAGTCTGAGGTGCAAGAACTGTTTGTGATAGTAACTGACTGAAGCTCAAAGTATTTAATTAAGAGAATGCTGAGCACTGACTTGATGATTTTCTGCAAGCACCTACATGGGGGAAAGATTTCTGATAAGAGAAAGCTCTTTAATGGAATTAAAATTAACACACCAAAAGGTAAATTGGGCAAACTCAGGCTATTCCTCCTCAACATGTCTGTTACCTCACATCACATTTATGGGGAGCTTTGTGCCATGCTCCATAGGCAGCTGTGATTATCCTTCCCTGGACCTCTGCTCTGCTGTTTCCATAGAGCCAGCTGCCCTTCCCCTCTCATCTTCTGCGTCACTCCCTGTCCAAACAGGGACAGACAGACAGATCCTGACCTGTCAGCACCCCTGGCACCTGGAACAGCCAGAGTTTTACAGCTCAGGGACCAGCAGGAGATGGTTTGGAGGCAAGTGGGGTGACACAACGCCCCTACCCAGCCACTCTGAAAAGAAACCCCCATAAACCACATTTTCTCCTGGTTCTACGTGTCCAAAGCAGCAGCATTTGTACCAGGCACAGATGCCACAGGGCCAGAGACTGCCTGGGGAGCAGAACACAGAACAGCCTCATCCATGGCAAGGAACTTGGTATATGGCTCATCTTGAGTGGGTCATGGTGGGCTCTGCCTGGCCTTTGGCAGAAAGAAATCAATTCCAGCAACTGGAATTTCAGTGCTCTCTTGGCCAGCTGATTACTGGGGCAGCCCTGACTGCAGCCGGGAGGGAGGGCAGCACATTTTTACCTCCCTGGCCTCTCAGGATATCTACACTCAAGAGAGATTATGCAGAGACTGATGGAAGTAGTGGTGGCAGAAAGCCAGGCACAGACAGACACGGGGATGCACTGAGAGGTTCCAAAAGAAATCCTTACAGATCCCTGTCAAAACCAGCCTCCAGGAGACATTTCCTGCAAGGAGCAATCTTGTCTCTGAGTGCTGGGACAGATGGGTTTGCCTTGCAGAAATATCCATCAAGCACAGCTGTCCAAAATCTCCCTGCTTTTTCAGAAAAAGGCTTTTTGACCCCCCCATTCCAAGGGTAAGGCCAAAACACTGGAGGAAAACCCTAAACTCAGGGTATGAGCAGCTATCAGGGAAGACCTTCCTCGGGGAAAATAATCCTAAAGAGCCTCCCCTGTGGCAGAGGGATGGGAAAGGTCTCGGGTTACCAGCAGAGGAGTGACACCAAGGACATTCCTCCAGCACAAGCCAGCCAGCATCTTCCCATCCTCCTGCCTGGGGGATGTGTTTCCCATTACACAGCCCCTGGCTCACATTTTAGCTGTCTTGTGCAGAGCTGGAGTGAAGGAAAGCTAAGTGCCCCTGATTTAATGCCAACACAGCTCTCTGGCTTTAGGGAAGAGAAAATCCAACAACCCTGTGAGCTTTTGAGGCCCAGGTAATACCCTCCTTTGTAGTGATTTAAAACACAGCAGATAAAACATTTACAACTGTCAAGAGCCAGGAAAAAGGTGTCTCCAATAAAGATTTTATATATAAATAATACACTCTCTCCCTCAGCTCTGTGGACATTATTCACAGAAAACGAATTTATTCTGTGAAAAAAATGTTTCCATGACAATCTTCCACAACAGACAGAGAGCAAAGGAACTTTATTTTATATAACTTGGCTTTTTTTAGTTCTCTTTGTTGCAATGGTTTTCCTCACCGTGCCTCTGATCTCACATGGCAAACGAGAAGCACCACGGGCACAGCACCAAAGGTGCTGAACCCCGAGCTCAGGGCCAGAGCAGGGCAATCACTGACAGAAAAGGAGACTTTGGTCAGTGCAGCAGCTTTTGTTAATTTTTCCTAGGTGGTTTCCTTAGGGGACCGTGGTGACTCCTCCCAGGCCCTTCCCATGAGGCTGAGGTTTGACCCTGCTCTCTGCCAGCGCTGCCAGAGCACAGATCTGCACTCAGGTGTGGCAGGGGGGCACTGAGCCAGCCCACTAAGGGCTGCCTCTGTCCTAGGTGGGCTCCAGAGCAGCTCCTGTGCTGCTGCAGAAAGGCCAGCCCAGTTCTCTTCTCCAGCACAGCCTCCAGCCCACCCCCAGCACTGAGCTCAGCCACCAGACAGCCCCTGAGGGAAACACAGCATGAGCTCTCCCAGAGCCATGGAACAGGGAGCTTTGGGGTTTCTGCCCTTCAATTCATCTGCAAAGAACAGCTCAGCCAGTCTGGAGCTGAAGGAGCCCAAGAGGGGCGAGCAGAGCAGCACCAGCATGGCCTGAGTCCAGCCAGCTTGCTCTGGTGCTCTTGCACCCCGCACTGCCAGGGGAGCACCAGCCGTGCCACCCCCTAATTCACCTCCTGGCTGGTATCCCCCAGCTGTTGGCTTTGGACAGCTTGGATGCCTCTCCATGACCTTGGAGAGCAGCAGAGTCAGCTGCAAACCCTCAGCTCCTCTCCGTGCACAGCTCAGCAGCCTGGGGTTCAGGCACTGCCCCAGCCCAGCCACCACCAGCTTTGTCACACGGCTCTCCTGCCAGGCTTACACCCCCGGGAAGAGCAGGGGCTGCTCGTGAATAACCTCCCTCGGCCCAGCTCCTGAGGGCACGGGGGCACAGCTGCTGCACCTGCTGAAAGGCAAGGACACCGGGTCACAGGGACACTGCACAAGGCAGGGAGCACCATGTGCTCTCACTGCCAGGACATTCACAGGTGACACATGCCTTGGGAGTGGGCACACAGCTCTACAGAGCATGGAACGAGTTAAAACCACAAAACTCGGAGGCACAAACACTGGGCTCCAGATGTGAGCCTCACCTGGTGTCAGCTCAAGCCAAACCACTCGGCTTCCCTCGCTCCTGAAGGATAACAGGCTGCAGGAAAAGCAGCACACTGCTGACATCAGGCAGCCTTAGAACTGCTGAATGCAAACTTGAAAGCAGATTATCTCAAGAGGATAAGGAACTGCCACATGTGCATCCATTCAGCTCACTGCAGAACAAGCTGGAAGCTACTTAATGAAAAACATTAAGTCAGTCTTTCTGGAAGTGAGACTTGGCAGTAATGAACAGGCTCCTGGCCTATCCCAGCTCATTCCTGCTCACAACACAGGACAGGGACAGAGGGCAGAGCATGGCTTTATATCCAATTTTCACCTGGTTGTTTTCCAGGAGAAACAGACTGAGCAGCTGGGAGCACATCAGCAGTCTGCCTTCACTCTGCCTTCTGCTCCAACTCCTGCAAGCTCCAGAACACCTCTGAGGGAACAGCACACTGACACCAGCCTGGTCCTGCTCCCAGCCAAGCCCTCAGGGCTGCCACTGCAAGCACAACCCTGCTCTCCAAAACCTTTCCTGGAGGGCTGCACGCTAACAGAAGTGTGCACGGAGCGGGTTCAGCACAAATTCTGGATCTGCACACACGGACACAAAGCCCTGTGAAAAGAAAAGCTGTGAAAGCAAACACCTAGAAGCAAGAAAATGTCAAAATGCAGGCTGCAGAAACACCCTGGGTTTGTTTCCTCGGTGCATGTAATTAAGAGTGGCACAGCATCCAGGTGCAACAGTTGGCAGCTGTTTAATAAAGGAGAGCAGATGCTGGGGAAAAGCCACCCTGTGGATTCACAGCCAGGGCTTTTCAAAATAAGCTTTTAAAAAAAAATTTGGATAGAGATAAAATCTGAAAATATGTTGAGAAACAGGTAAAGACAAAATGACTAACTAAACGTAAGTGAGAGAACAAACCCATCCAGGAAACTGATATACAAGCATCTCTGGAGGAAGGGAAAAACCCTAACAGATCAAATTTCAAATTAAAATCCTGCAGCTTCACCCTCGGATGCCCTGACAACAATGAAGGTCTCACAGTTTTACCTGCAACCTCACAATACCTGGGAGGGAGGAAAAAGGAAAAGGTTGAACTGAAGGACCTGCAAACACCCTAGAAATTCAACTTTTGTCTGCACTGAACCCATGTGGTCGGCAGGATGGTGTGAAAGTGACACCACACACACCGTCAAGGCCCCCAAAGCTCAGAAAGGGTAAAGACAGAGGTAAAGATCCTGTACACAGGTATGTCCCAGGCTTTAAGCCAGTGCTGCAGCTTGGGAAACTCTGGGTTTTGAAATACAGCGAGGCTGAGAGTCCCCCCAGTGCTGAACTTCCCAGTGAGGAGCAGTGATGGCACCAGGGGGGGACAGGCACCCAGGGCATCAACAGGGCAAGATCCTCACCTGCCAACACCCCCAAAAGCCACCAAGCCTCCCTCCCCTGAAACCAGGGAAAGGGGAATTTACTGATGGCAGAATTAACTCCGTGACACAAAGAGGCATTTCCAGGTCCCTGCAGGGAGGCTGCTCTGCCCACCCACCCCTGCGCCTCAAGGGGGGGCCCAACAGCTTTTCTTTTTATTTTTTCTCTACCTCTTTAATGAAGACATGCATTCTGAACGTGAACTGTACAGTGAAAAGGCCACTTTTAATATTAATTGCTTTGCCTCCATAGCAAAACTGGTAAATTGTATTTTTAGGCACTGCTTCCCACTGTTGCTGAAAGCCTCTTGTCTGAGTGTAACTAAAAACGTACCTTGTTCCAGCTCAACAATAGCACTGAAGAAAATGGTAAACAAAGTTTTCCATGGATGAGAAATCAAATGAGTCAATTTGCCTCAGAGACTTTTTTCTTTTTTTTTTTTTTCAGTGTCAAAGATTACACCTAAAAGCAGTTAAATATAATCTTGGATCAGGTTTGTTTACAGGAACTTTGGCTCAGTATATTGTCAGTGTGCTGTCACTCCACAATGCTGTTCAGAGTTCTTGGGACACTGCACTGTGGTCTGCAGCAGATAACAGAACAGATAACACAGAGTGTGCTAACAGAGCCTCCAGTCACCCCACCACAGCGATGGCAACGTGCTCTCAGCTCCCTAAGAATGGAAAAAATAAGTGTATTTTTATAAAAATATACCTCTTTTTATAAAAATATCTCTCTTTATAGAGGAGAGATATCTCTGATCCAAGCCAAGTGCATGGCTTGGAGCAATCCAAGAGTGTGCTGTGCCCAGGCTCCCAAAGTCACCCAAACACAGCTCACGCAGCAGGGCTCCAGAGCCACAATTTAAACCCAAATTGGCCTGTTCTTCACAGAGGAGCTATGTTTCCTTAGGATTAGCACCAAAGACTGCCTGAGTCGAGCTGACAGATCAGCCCTTTACCCCAAAATGTCAGATTACAGGCTGCGATATTTCATTCAAAAGCCACGGAGAGAATAATCTGTTCAACTCAGCTCAAATGCACTTCATTGCAGCAGGCCCCACCGAGGGCTTTTCAAGCCCAGAAAATAATACCATGCCTGGCACCGTGGCAGCACAAACCACGAGCAGCACCCTGAGAGGTGTGGGTTGAAGGCCAGGGATAAAAACCTGGCTAGGGAAGGTTTGAACAGCTCACCTCAGCTCACCCTCCCCAGCTGGCAGGAGCTGCTGAGCCCCATCCCACACAGGTCACTGGCAGGGCAGCGCCATCCATCAGCTGCCCTGCCGGAGGAGCCCCTGTCTGGCCTGCAGAATGTCCATCCCAGCCCCTGGAAGACCTCTGCAGCCCCCAGAAATGTCAGGGTGAGGTAACGGCAGATTTTTGGCACCCGCCTGGCATCGCGTACAATGCCTTGAGTCAGGGCCGTGGGTCCCAGCCCGGCTGGGGGCTCATTAATGCAGGGATTTCCTTCCCAAACACACCATTTTCTGAGACAGCAACGGGCATCAACTCCTCTGGAGTCGCTAAAGTCTGCTGCAAATCAAAACCTGTTTGGGCCCCCCTGCTGCAGTGTGACATTGCAGCGACCATCAGGGCCGGGCTCTGCCACAACAGCTCCAGGCAGCAGGGCAGGCTCTGCTCTGGGACAATCCTACTGAATTTAGGCAATGCCCTCATCAGGGCCGGGCTCTGCCACAACAGCTCCAGGCAGCAGGGAAGGCCCTGCTCTGGGGCAATCCTATTGAATTTGCAGCAGGGAAGACCCTGCTCTGGGACAATCCTATTGAATTTGCAGCAGGGCAGGCTCTGCTTTGGGGCAATCCTACTGAATTTGCAGCAGGGCAGGCTCTGCTCTGGGACAATCCTACTGAATTTGCAGCAGGGCAGGCTCTGCTCTGGGACAATCCTACTGAATTTGCAGCAGGGAAGACCCTGCTCTGGGACAATCCTATTGAATTTGCAGCAGGGCAGGCTCTGCTCTGGGCCAAACCAACTGACGTTGCGNTGGGACAATCCTACTGAATTTGCAGCAGGGAAGGCTCTGCTTTGGGACAATCCTACTGAATTTAGGCAATGTCCTCGGCTCAACAGCAGCTTTACAGATCAAAATCTGCCTCGGGCCATGGGACTGGGGACAGCACCAGGCCCTACTGTGTGACCTTCCCTTCCTGGGAGGAGCAGGGTGGGAATGGGATCAGGAGCAGCAGTGCCTGGCCGGAGAGCTCTGCTGGCAGCAGCTCCGGGGGGATGCTGTGCTGGAGGCGCCCAAGGAATGGCTGATCTCCACGGGCAGTGCAGGGCTCTCTCCCCACAGAGCCTCCTCCCCGAGCAGCTGCCAGCAGAGCATCCCTGCTCTCCGGCCACCAGGCACTGCTGCTCCCCAGCCCATCACCCGCACCCCGGCAGCCCCAGCCTGCCCTGGCACAGCCCCTGCTCTGCAGGGAAGGAGCTGGGCTGAGCAGATGTTTCCCTTCTCTCCCGTGCTGGGCTCCGTGTGGGCAGAGCCAGCTTGGGCACGGCTCAGCTCCTCTGACCGGGAGCCAGAGCTCATCCCAGGAGGGCTGAGGGTCCATCAGGGTGAAATCCTCACTGGGAGGGAAAGCACCACCCCTGGGGCGAGAGGGAGGAACCTCAGGAACCTGGCTCAGCACTGGAGCAATTTGTCATTAATAACTCTTCTCTCCCAGCCATTGACTCGAACTGCTTATCCACAAGCAGCTGGCGTTAAAGAGGGGCATTTCTGGGAAGCTGGACGTGGATTAGTCAGTTTGGAAGGATGTGGCTGGTCCTTCACCCACTGCCGGAGAGCGCCACAGCACAGGGTGGGGTCAGACAGAGCCGGGAGATCCCCCTGCCTGCCCCCAGGGACGGACACGGCAGGGAGGGAGAGGGAAGGAAGAGTTTCTGCTTGTCACTGTGTCACAGTGGTGTCATTCAAGACACTGAGGGAGAAAAAAACCCGAATCAGGCAGCAGACCTGGCAGCTGAGACAGAGGGGTGCGTGGTGGGTCTTTTTTATTTTTTTTCCCCTCTTAACAGACTGAGATAAATGTAGCAAACCCAAAACGTGGAGGTGGGGAGGACGTGTGTGTGCATGTGCCTTTTATCAACTGCAGGATCATTGGATGTTTCTGTTACCAAGGAGAAGCACACGCTTGGTAACAGAGGAGAGCAACATTTATTTATTTTATTTTTTTTCGCATTCCTACATGATAATATTCACAAACCTTATCATTTTTCACATGATGAGATTCTCAGAGCCCTGTATTAAATTTCGCTCCGTGACAAATTTACTGGAATGAAAAAATAACTAGGCGGGAGTGCAGGAATGCAATCACGGACAGCGGCACGTTCCAGGGCTGCTGGAGCTGGGGGGAATTACAGCCCCACCGCTCCGGGAGCCCGCAGCGGCAGCCCAGCATCCCCAGCCCTCCCTGAAGGACACGGGAGAGGCAGGAGTCCCACAGCTCGCAGAATCCCGGGGTCTCTGGGGCTGGAGAAGAGCTGAGATCACCGATTCTGAGCCGTGCCCCATCCCCACCTTGTGCCCAGCCCAGAGCGCTGGTGTCACCTCCACTCCTTCCTTGGACACCTCCAGGGATGGGCACTCCAAACCTCCCCGGGCAGCTCCTTCCACTGTTGGAAACCCCTTTCCATGAGGAAATTCCTCCTGATGTCCAACCTGGCCCAGTCTGAGGCCGTTCCCTCTCCTCCTGTCCCTGTTCCCCCGCGGCTGTCCTCTCCTGGCAGGAGCTGTGCAGAGCCACAAGGTCTCCCCTGAGCCTCCTTTTCTCCAGCCTGAGCCCCTTCTCAGCTCCCTCAGGGATTCTCCAGCCCCTTCTCAGCTCCCTCAGGGATTCTCCAGCCCCTTCCCAGCTCCCTGAGCCGCTCCTCGCAGCACTCAGAAGTTGTGTGGATAAACAAGAGCAGCACAACTCTTTCCCGGGGGCTCCGGGGGACTCGTCCCTGCCGGATTCACCGCCCAGCCGAGCCCCTGGTGCTCCTGGTACCGCTGTGCCCTGTCCTGGCCGACGGGTCAGAGCCTCCGCCGAGGGGCTCCGGATAAAAACCCAAAAGCAGAGACCCCGCACGGACTTTACCGCGGGGAGGAACCATCCGGGGAGCATCTCCTCCAGCCAACACATCTGCCGTGCGCTGCACCGACAGCTCGAGGCGGCCGGACCGTGCCCCTCCCGCAGCATCTCCCATCGCCGGGGGCGCGACAGGGACCCGTGTGTGCCCGGGCGTGACATGTCGCGACAGGACTGCACGCAGGGACGGCTCCCCAGCAACGCAAGCCTCACCAAAACGCTCACTTTTCTCAGCAGAAAAAGTGAGCAAACAAACGGGGAGCAAGATGAAAATTTAAAATTCAAGGGGAAAAGGACAGGTCAAGGCAGCAGAAGTAGCGCAAGAGGAAAGATCCGCGGGGGGAGCGCCCGGCGAAGCCGCGGGAAGTTGGGGACGGTGCGAGGGGGCTCCTCCATCCTGCGGGGGGCTCCTTCACTCTCTGAGGGGCTACTGCATCCTGCCGGGGGGCTACTCCACTCTCTGAGGGGCTCCTCCATCCTCCGGGGGGCTACTCCATCCTCCCGGGGGGCTCCTTCACTCTCTGAGGGGCTTCTCCATCCTCCGGGGGGCTCCTACATCCTCCGGGGGGCTACTCCATCCTCTCGGGGGGCTACTCCATCCTCCCGGGGGCTACTCCATCCTCCGGGGGGCTCCTTCACCCTCTGGGGGGCTACTCCANCCTCTCGGGGGGCTACTCCATCCTCCCGGGGGCTACTCCATCCTCCGGGGGGCTCCTTCACCCTCTGGGGGGCTACTCCATCTCAGAGGGGGCTCTTCCATCCTGCCGGAGGAGCTCCTCCATCCTCCCGGGGACTCATGCTCCCGGCGGGCAGGGACTCAGCACAGCCCGCTCACAGCCAGCCCCCCGTTCTCTCCCCGTTCTCTCCCCGTTCTCCCCCGGTTCTCCCCCCGGGCGCCGTACCTTCTCGCCGGTGATCACATGCAGCCCCTCGCGGACCTTGGCGAAGGAGCCCTCTCCCAGCTTCCTGCCGATCAGGTAGTTGCCGACCCTCTTGGTGTGCTGGAAGTCGCGGAGCCGCTCCCGGGGCGCGGCGGCGCTCAGC
>WEZZ01036550.1:355082-383626 GCA_013400585.1 Chloropsis cyanopogon
GGGCCGGGCAGGCCGCGCTCCGGGGCTGGCCTGGCGAGGGGGCTGAGGCTGCCGGGGCTGGGAGCGCTGGAGCGGGCTCATCCCGCTCTGGGAACGGCGCCTGGGGTGGGACTCGGGGATCCATCCCGGTTCTGGGCCAGGACAGGCGGCAGAGCGTTCACTCGCCTTTTCTACCGAAGCTCCCTCCCTGTCTTCTTCTGGTTTTGGGTTTATTTTTTTTTAATTTCTTAGTCAGCCGAGAGGAGCTGGAAGGAAAGCGGTCCCTGGTTGTTTTTTACATAATATATAGCAACTCAATTCAGCCTGAAGTTTTTGACACGTGACTTCGATACGATTATTAATTACTGTTAGTAGTACTTCTGCCTCAGTCGGACAGCGTGGCTTTGCAGACATCCACGGACAGAAAGTCACTCAGAGCTGAGCCAGAGCCCGTTCCCGGTTCCTGCTGGAGGCTGGGTGGCCGTGCCTGCCTGTTGAACAGGAGCAGGAGGAGTGGCAGCTGCTCCCCCGTGATGGACTCAGGCTGTGCGAGGCTCAGTCTCATCAAGGGTTTGTCACACACGCACCTGAGAATGCCCTCATCCCTACCACAGGGAAAAGCGGGCAGCACGCAGCTCCTGGTTTGTTTGTTTGTTTGCCCGTGTTGTGGGGGTTTTGTGCAGCTCTGAGCCGGTGGGATGGCAGGGTGCAAAGCCACCTTCCCTTCAGAAAAACTAAACCAGCACACACGTGCCGTTTTCAGTGTCAATGAAAGGGGGAGCAGCCATATTCAGGCAGTGCCTGTCCCTCAGTAACGCAGAGGCTGTGCTGGCTGCAGAGCCAGGAGTGTTTGGTGGCTCTGGGCACCCCGTGACTAACCCTGCCGTGGCAACGGGCGTGTTGGGATCTGCAGCTCTCCTCTGCCCCCGGGAATGCTGGGCTGCTGTGCTGAGGGGAATCCTGATGGGGGCTGCTGGTTCCAGCTGGATCCCAGCTCTGGGGGAGAGGAGTGCGCTTGTTAAATCCCTGTCCTGCAGTCCTCTGCACGCCCCGGTGCTTCTGCAGAGCTGCAGGGGAGCAGCTGAGGGGCTGTGTGGCTCCTGCAGCCCTCAGGGGCTGTGTGGCTCCTGCAGCCCTCAGGGGCTGTGTCTGTGCTGCTGTGCAGGCCGTGAAGTCCAGCTCTCACGCTGCTCCCTTCCCTTTCCAGCCTGTGCTGCCTGCAGCTGTGAGCAGGGTCAGGTTTACGGGCAGGGGTTCCTCTCTGGGCTTTCAGGGACACAGCAGTTGTGCCAAAGGTCTGGATGTTGTTCCAGGGTGGTTGGGATGGATAGCACCCTGGGAGGCCTTCAGGGATGCCACTCCCAGGTCACTGAAGAGTTAATTCTTTTTTTGGGAGGGGAACAGCTCCAGCAGTGGAGATGGGGCGGCTACAGAACACCCTGCAGGAGCACAGAACACCCTGCAGGAGCACAGAACACCCTGCAGGAGCACAGAACACCTACAGGGGCCCAGAACACCCTGCAGGGGCACAGAACACCCTGCAGGGGCACAGAACACCTTACAGGGGTACAGAACACCCTGCAGGGGCACAGAACACCCTGGAGGGGCTACAGAACACCCTTTAGGGGCACAGAACACCCTGCAGAAACACAGAACACCCTACAGGGGCACAGAACACCCTGGAGGGGCACAGAACACCCTGGAGGGGCACAGAACACCTACAGGGGCACAGAACACCCTGGAGGGGCACAGAACACCCTGGAGGGGCACAGAACACCTACAGGGGCACAGAACACCCTGCAGGGGCACAGAACACCCTGGAGGGGCACAGAACACCTACAGGGGCACAGAACACCCTGCAGGGGCACAGAACACCCTGGAGGGGCACAGAACACCCTGGAGGGGCCCAGAACACCTGCAGGGGCACAGAACACCCTGCAGGGGCACAGAACACCTTACAGGGGTACAGAACACCCTGCAGGGGCACAGAACACCCTGGAGGGGCTACAGAACACCCTTTAGGGGCACAGAACACCCTGCAGAAACACAGAACACCCTGCAGCCCTGGAATTCCTGCCCTTGCTGGCTGTGCAGTGCCACCAGAGGCAGGGAACCGTGGTTTTAGCAGGGCAGCTCCAGCTGCAGTTTGGTGCTGCCCGTGCCCTGCGTGCTGGAGGCGAATCCTGGCGTTGCTCCCTGGAGGTGGCGCTGCCAGCTCTTTGCCCCGTGCCTGGAAGAGGAGATGCCACTTTCCCCATCAGGTGGCCCCGGGTGGGTTTGGTGTTGGCAGGAATTTCTCAGATGCTGGGAGTCCCAAATTCAAACCTGGTGTCCCCTGAGCTGTGGGCTGGCTGTCCCCTCCTGGGCCTGGGGAGGAGAGAAGCGAGTTTGGCTCTGGCAGGGGCTGGGAGCTCCCGGCTTGCGCAATTCCATCCTGTTGCCAATCCTGTTCTTTGGACCTGGGTTTTGAATGCAGCTTTGCCTCTTCCCAGTGCTCGTGTTTCTGCAGGAGCACGCAGGGGTTGTGTGTTGGCTGCTCGTTTGTCATCCAGCTGTGGTTTGAGCAGGTGCTGCCAGCTGGATAGGTGGGGTTTGACAGGTCTGGAGTGGAGCCTGATTTCTCTGAGGAGTTCGCTTTCCTGAGTTAGAATTCACGTGCTGGTAGGTGTCTGTGGTATGTTACAGTAACGATACAGTGTAAGTAAATCACAGAAGGTAACTGGATAATGGGGCAGAACTGTTCATGGTTTTAAGAAAGCAAGAAACATTTTCCTTTAGAAGAAAAAAAAAAATCACACCCCAAAACACAAGCAAACAAAAAACCCCCACCAAACCCACACATCTGCCACATAAATCCTTGGCATGTTTTAGTTTAGGGGATGTCTGTCCTCTTCTTTAACCTGGAAAACTTGAAGCATAGTATGCTGGTTATAAACGTTAGAAATAAAGATTTTTTTTTTTTTTTCCACAATCTTGCTGCTGGAAGTAGAATAAAGCCAACTTTCCTGTTTTGTAATCTTCTATTTGTGTTGAGTAATGCATATCATTCACTTAGTCCCGTGCCTCAGTCGTTAATGTGTACCCCTGAAACCATTGAAACCCCACCTAAATGTGCCCGGAGACAAACAGATGAGAGGGATGAGAGGTCCTGGGGCTGTTCATTTACACCTGGAGCTGCACATTCCTGCTTTGCTGCTGGCCCATCCTCAGGGCCCTGGGCAGTTGGGGTTTGGGTCCAGTGTGGCTGTTTTCTGCCAAAGGCAGCACTTTGTTTAGCCCGTTCTGTGCCAGCCTTCCCCTCCATCCCGGGGAGCTATAAATAGAGGTGAGCAGGATATCCTTCCCTGTGCTTCTCCAGGAGCTCAGTGAGGCTCCACGGGCATGGAAAAGGAGAAGGACACGAGTGCCAGCGCCTGGCTGAACTGGTTTCCAGGGATGTTGGAAGCTGTGAGGTGCTGGTGGGGATTCCTGGTAGAAGTAGTGACTTCCAGAGGCGGCTGGACAAAGAGCCCTGCCCTGCTCCCCAAGGCTGCCTCTCCAGAGCACATGAGCAGGAAACAGAACTGTTCTGTGCCTTGCATGATGTCATTTTCATCTGAGTGTCTTTGTGGAGATGTTTCTCCCCAGCGGTTGAGGATTTGTGAATGGTCTTTCTAGGCCACAGAAGTAGCTCAGTTGATGAAGTGCTGTTGAGCTTCATTGCCTGGGGGTCAGATCTGGTCAAAATCAAATCTCACTTTATTTTCCAAAGAGTGCGGCCTGACAGCTCTGGATGTTAGCGTGATCTCTTACCTTCAGCAGCACCTAACACTTGCTGTGCTTCACAGCTGGTGGTCAGGCATTTAAAACTTGCATTGATCCTCTGAGATACAGCTTAGCAACAGATCCTTCTCCTTCCCTTAGGGAAGAACGGGACCTGAAGAGGAAGTGACTTTTGTAGGGGAAGGAAAGTGTTTGGAGCTGGCAGAATTCCTTTCAGAGGTCTGGCCATGCATTAACAATAAAGGTGTTTTGTTAACAAAGCAGTGCACTATCTGTGCCTGTTGGTCGTGTCCTCCAGGATCCCTTTGTTTCTGTACAGGAACAGGTAACTGCAGTTGTGTCTGTCAGTCACCGCTGCTTGGCTGGGTCGGGTGGTTTCTAAATGCACCAATAAAATAAGTTCCAAAAGGCAGTGAGTGGATGCACAGAGTACTGACTGTGCAGGGAGCCTCCTTGGGGAAGTGGTGCTGGACACCTAAGGCGCGTTGGGATGGCTGGGGGTGTGTCAGACTTGGAAATCGGAGAAGGGCAGGTTGAATGAGGTGTCCTGACAACGACCTGGCTGCTTGATACCCACTAATCACTACCCACTGGCTGCTTCGGCAGCTCCTGCTCCTCTGGTGCAGCTGCCGTGCTCTGGGCTTTGCTCAGTGAGTGTCTACAATGGGCTCAGAGCTCTTTATTTGTAAATAGAGACACCTTTTCGTGGCACGGACACTCCAGCAAGAGGGCAGAGCCAAGGAAGGCAGTTCAAGTCCTCAAGGGAAATTTAACTTTGATACCTCACACTGAAAACAGACTTCAGATCACACATCAAGCTGGGTAAATTTTAAAGTAGCAGTTCTCCCCTTTGCTCCAGAGCCCCCTGGCTCTCAGGTTTCCATGTAAACGAAACCATCAAAGGGCATGAATTATAGAATGAGAGAAATTGGTAATTTGCTGCTCAAAAGAGAGGCAGAGCCCATCAGCACCCAGTCCCTCTGCCCTCTCACTCTGCATTTGGGGACAGTCCCTCCGTGCTTGGTCTCCCTTTTGCTGTCCTGCCATGCTTTAATAGCAGGCATTAGCCTGAAATTGAGCAGGTGAACTTGCTGCCCTTTGCATGAATTTTTGTGAATTTTCTGCCTTTTCCCTGGCTTTGTAGATACTTCACCGTGTACTTCTGTCCTGCTGGGAGAAACACCCAGAAATTACTCTTAAATCCATATTTTGTATTGTGGCTTGAGTTAAATACCCTTGAACACCTCTACTTCTTTTGTATTAACATCATGTAAACATGCAATTAGGGGCACTGAAAGCAGAAAATGATTTCTGGCAGGTCACAGCATTTCAGACACAGGTTCCTGTTGTGAGGCAGGACTTTGGAAACCTCTCAAGCTGGAAATTTTCTTTTCCTTTGTTACTTACATATTTTTTTTGGTTTTGTTTTGGTTTTTTGGTTGGTTTTTGTTTGTTTTTGGTTTTTTTTTTGTAAATAGCGTGTAAGTTTTTGTGTCCAGGTTGTTCCTTGAGCTGATAATGGTGTCCTTTGAGAAACTGGATGTATTATTGTGAAACAGCCCTCTCAGCCCTCTAAAAACAGTGGTTGGGTGACTTTTTTGTATATTGGCTTGGGAAATGTGTGTGAAAGAAGATCCAGGTCTAATTGAAGGAATGCAAGTGGAAGTACCTGGTGTCTTCTGAGCAGCTTCCCCTTCCAACAGGGAGGAGCCAGGAGGAACCGGGAAGGGAGCTAAATTTTAGCTGGAACCATCTCTTAAACATGGTGTTGACACATGTAACTGATACCGAGAATTACAAAGAAATCGACTATAAATAGTTATTTGGTGTTCTAAGGTCTTCGGTAAATGTAAAAAGGAGCAAAATTCTGAGGTAAAATTCCAAGGGATGGTGGGGGGGAGTGAAAAGAGCAGGATGGATGGATAGATAAATGTGCACACTCATGTATATGTGCCTTCATTCTCCCTGGCAGTTTATTTGTCCTTGGATTTTTATTTTTTCTGTGTTTCCCCAGTTGCAATGTCCTGCTTCAGATACTTTTGAGACACTGCTTTTTATGTTTTTGCTGCTCTGGTTTCTTGTCCCCCTGGGCCCTGCTCTGAGCTCTCCCAGTTTCCCTGGGGTCTCTCCTTGTGTTCCTGAAATACAAACTCCAAAGCGGTGCTTCCACACCAGCTCCTTTGTTCTCCTTCTGTGGGACTGGATCCTTTCCTGGAGCACCCCTTGCTTCTTCATGGGTCAAGGAGGGGATATGGAGTGCCTGTCCTAGTGCTGGCTCTTTTCCCTCCTCCCCATCTCAGTTTTTGAGTTTCTGGTGGTTGGTTTGTGGGTGCTGGGGTTTGAATTCCCCCCCCCCCCACTTCATTACCTCTTAAAACAGATTTTCCTGAGTTTAGCAATAGCACTGACTTTGTTCATCAAGAGCCTCTGCACTTAATTCTAAAGCTCTTAAGTCTACACCGAAAACAAGATTTTAAAAAAACAACCCATGTCAGCTCACAGACCCCTCTCTGCAGTCTCTTATCTGGCAGTTTTCATTTGTCCATACTGTGATTTCTCAGCAAGCAGCAATGTTAGCCAGAGTATCTCTTACAGCTGAAATGGCTTTAAACCCCAACGTTCTGGCACAAGAACCTGCATTTTGTGGGGATGAATAATGAAAAGCCATGGTCTTGTGTTGCTGTTGGGAAAGGCATGTGGCTACCACTGTCTGGAAGGAGAGTTTTTCTTCTTCCCTCTCTCCCGGAATAGGAATCAAATTTAGGAATTAATTACCTTGTTTCCAGCTCTTGGTGTTTTCTAGGTGCAAGGCTTCCTTCTGTCCAGCTGAAAGCCCTGCTAGCACTTCCCTTGTCTCTGAGTGTGTGGCCAGTTTTTTTATCTCCTTCATTGATGTTTTATTCCTTAACTGAGACAGTGGATAAATCTGTGTAAGTTGGTCACTTCACCAGTATCTCAGAACTTTAAATTAATTAATAACACAACAGACAAAGTTCTAAATGACATCTTACTTTCCATTACGCTGACAAATGGAGACACTTTGATTCTCTTACTTTGCTGCGTGGCAAATAATTGATGACATTTTTTACTCGCATTCAAGGGCTCAATTTTTTCTTTATGATGAAGATGAAAATGAAATTATGTAACACAAACCATTTTTCTCTGTGATTTGTGAGGAATATTTCAAGGTAAAAACAATTATGTGTGTATGCTCAGCTTTCTGTGTGCAGTTCTGGTTTCCCTCAGTTTCTGAAAGGTGGAGCTAATGCTTGTTGTCAGTTATGGCCAGTGTCACCTATAAGATGGCACACAACTTCTGTAAACTTCATATAATATCTATAACTTCTGCACATTCTCCTTGAGGAGTGATCCTTTCCCCTGGGAGCCATTTGGAGGCTGAGGCAGCCAAGTGTGCAGAGCAGTTGGAGCAGTTCTTTGTAGCAGAACCTGGTAAATGCTGGTTTCACTGGCTTGGTAAAACAGCCAGTTCTCCCAGGGCCGGCCAGCAGCGTGGCCATGCACTGTGTGCCATGGCACTGATCCAGTCACCCACCTGAAATGTTGTTTTTGCTGAATTGCTGAACTTCAGAATGCATTTTTAATGTTTGTTTGCTCCCTTTAGCTCTTCTCACTGATGGAGATGAAACCTCCTATTTCCCGAGCAAAGATGATTCTCATCACAAAAGCTGCCATTAAAGCTATTAAGGTAAAGTACCACAAAACAAAGATGGAACTGTAACAGCAGCAATGTTTTATTATTTCACTTGTAATTAAATACTCAGGATTTCCCAATCTCAGCTTTGGGAATGGTTTATTCCAGTTGCTGTTAAAGCTGTTGTCTAGAAACGAGTGGGTGGTGAATATCATCCCTTGGTTTTGGACTAGGAACAAAATGCCTGCTTGGCTTTTTTTGAGGAGTTGCTTTTTCATGCTACACCCACTAGAGTGTTGTGATTTTGTGTAATAAAACTAAATATTGCAGGATGGAACTGCACCTTAACATGTGAAACCAGTGTGGATTGGAGAGAAAGTAAATCCAGAAAGCTTTCACTAATACTTGGCAGGCTCTGTGCCTTGTGTGCACACTGACACACTTCTAACTTGTGTCTGGGTTTCCCCCATGGAATATTCCTCTCAGTTTGGGAACATTCTGGATTTTGGAATGTGACTGAAACATTCTGTAGCTTTTCCGAAATGTCAGTAAGCCCAAAGAGTTAAAATGCTTCTAAAATGTTGTGGAGGTGATAAATTAATGGATGTATTCGTTTTCCAGCTCTACAAGCATGTTGTCCAGATTGTGGAGAAGTTTATCAAAAAGGTAAAAAAAAAAAGGAATTTATTGATAAAGCTATCTGCATGCTTTGCTAGATATTGCTAATCATGCCAGTAAATAACCAGAAAGGCTTCTGTTACTTGGGGATTGAGGGAGGAAATTCTGGTTTGTTGGGATATCACACATTTTGGTATCCCTTTATCTATATGAGCTCCATTGTAGTTTTCCATAATACATTAAGGAGGGGAGGAAAGAAGGAAATAGTGAGGTTTCCCATCTTCCCTGTGCAGCAGCTGGGGAGGAGCCTGGAATGAATTGTCTCTAAGACAACCCAAATTTCCAGAGAGCGCAGTGTTCGTGCTTGCCTGGGCATGGAGAGCTGGGGCTGGAGTGTTCCAGCCCCAGAGCAGTCTGCTGGGGCTCTGGGGGGTGTCCTGTGAGCCCTGGCTGACACAGAGCCCTGGCTGACACAGAGCCCTGTGCTGTGAGCCCTGGCTGACACAGAGCCCTGGCTGACACAGAGCCCTGTGCTGTGGAGCCCTGTGCTGTGAGCCCTGGCTGACACAGAGCCCTGTCCTTGCAGTGCAAGCCGGAGTACAAAGTCCCGGGCTTGTACGTCATCGACTCCATCGTTCGGCAGTCCCGGCACCAGTTCGGAACAGACAAGGACGTCTTTGGGCCAAGGTTCTCCAAGAACATTACTGCCACATTCCAGTACTTGTATCTCTGTCCGTCTGAAGACAAGGTAGGACCAGCACCTCAGGCGTTGCTGTGCGTTGCTGGGGTGCTGCCTCGGTGCTGTGGCAGTGATTTGGGGATTCGCTCTGACCCCGGCAGTGACTGCTGCTGAGGATGATCAGAGGTGACAGTTCATGCAAATTGAAGTTAAAAGATGTATTTGCTTGACCTCATCCATTTTGTTTTGCCTATGCAGACACTTGAGCAGTGCGTGTTAGTGTGCCAAAGGTTCTTCCTGAGGCTCCTTCAGAACTTCCTTTGGAAGGCAGTGTCTGCCACAAGAAAGCTTTGATTTTGTAGCTTTTGGTTTTGTAGGCAGAGACTGTTCTGCTCAGAAGTGTTTTCTAAGAAAATTATTATGTTGATTTCTTCAGTCTTTTCCAATCCCCTACTTGAGTTTTTTTGGTGCTCTCCACTGTCAGGGCTGGTCTAAGGCCTCATTTTTCTTAGTTCTGCTGTACTTTGTAGTAGAACAGATGCTCAGAAAGTGGTGTGAATTCCTGATGGTCCAGAGAAGATGGTTTTTGTGACCTCTGTCAGAACAGTTTTGAGACTCCCAAGATGATTGTGTTCTAGAAGTTGCCAGTTGGTTTCCAGCAAATCACCTACTAGCAAATACTCCTTTTCTACCTGACTTCCTCCCTAACTCTCTAAATAAGCTTTTGAAAGGCTTTGATGCTCTGTAGTTTTCTAATGCGGAACATTTAGTCCTCCAAGGCATTGAATCTGGTATTTGGGAGCTCCTGGGTTGATAGCCTGTGAAACAGAGCAGTCCCTTCTCCTTTCTGTTTCTGCATTACCATTTGTTCATCTGAGTGAATGAGACTGTCCATCTCCTTCATGGAGCTACTTGAAATAGGGAATATTATTATTTAAAACACACTTGCTTTAATAAATTTCTAGTTCCTAAACAAAAAATACCCTGATATGCAGATACACAGCAACTGTGGGGGATATCTGAAGAGGATAGTGCTACCTTTTTTTTTTTTTAAACAGCCTTTCTGTAAAATTAATATATGACTGAAAATGAGAGTATTGCATTTGCTAATTTTTTGGCCTTTGTATAATTTTCAAATTTGCTAGAGAGATAGACTACCCAAAGCAAAAAAATGCTGCTGTTTTAAAGTTAACTGTTTTTCAGACCAAAATGTTACTTAAAAATAGACATTTCAGGTTTCTCTATAATTGATGTTATTTTAGCAAACATTTTGTGAAGTTCTTTAATCACTTAGTTAGAGGTGGATTTACATGGGTGTATATGACTGAGTCACACTGAAAGAGCAGAATCAGTTCATTTGAACTGAAAGGTACTTAAAGCTTCTGTGTGTGCAGGTGAATGACTAAGGCTGCAGAAAGGACAGCAATACAACCTGTGTTCTGCCTTCTTCCTCCTTGCATGTTCCATGAAGCAGCACAACTACAGAGACCTTTTTGTTGGAATGCTGGGCTAAAGAAGGAAAGGCCAATTTCCAGCTTGTTCCTGGGAGCTGAATTGTTCCTCATGTCAAAAAAGAAATGAGCTTAAAATAACAGCTGACAATCAGAGATTCTAAATTAATCCTTCTGCAGCGATCAGTGAGGATGTTTCCCACTTGCTTTCCTCATCTTTTGGATAATGGTGGAGATGCAGTTTCTGCTCTCAACACAGAATTGGTTGGGTTAGGAGTAATACCAAACAAGGAACCCTCAATCTAAGTGTAGTGGTAGCATTTTCTGGTCTGACTGCCCCTCTCTTCATGAAGGCTTTCCAGCTCATCTTCCTCTTCCCTTTTTGGTCACGTGGGTTGGTTGTTTCGTGCCTTTGTGACCACCTGTGTAGACATGGGGCTGAAGTGAGTGCCTGGATTGTACATCACACCTGGATTTCTGACTGGCCAGGAGGGTTCTGGGGAAATGTCACAGATTGCTTTGACAGACAAGTTGCCAGTTTTTATCTTTGCCAGTTCAAAGTGTTGCTGCCCTCTGTCACGACACAGGGCTTGTTAAATTGCTGTGATTATGTCACGTGGTGTTCAAACCTTCTCTCTGTACAGAAGATAAAATGGTGACTTAAGAAAGCTGGATGCAGCATTGGTGCTTCCTTTTGTTTCAACAGAGTAAAATAGTTCGTGTCCTGAACCTCTGGCAGAAAAATGGAGTGTTTAAAATTGAAATAATTCAGCCTCTCTTGGATATGGCAGCAGGAACCAGTGCCACTGCACCCATGGCAGAGAATGCTACTAACAATGAAGGTAGGAATGACATTTTAACTTCTGCTCTCAAAGGGCAAATGGCAACAGCTTGTTTGCTTTCAGCACAAAGTGCCTGCTCTTAGCTCCAGCAGTGACATAGCAATAAAGTCAGCTTTGTCACCATGAGCAGCCAAACTCATTTTAAATAAGTGCTGATACTGTACTTCAGAGTATATCAGCATGTGAATACTGACTTGGCAAATACATTAAATGTTCATCATGTATATATGCATGTGTACATATATATCTGCACACTTACAGGTGACTTCAGTGTGCCCTCTTAAGCAGATACTCTTTTTTCTTTTGCTTTGAAATATTTTTATGTGATTTCTCAGTTTTATAATTTTGATGTCATTTTTTAATGCCAGAATCCAGGTAAGTAAGTGGGATCTTAGGTGTTAAAGATCTTCATCTTCCTTTGAGTTAGCTTAGTAGCTGGAGGCAGCAGCTGTCAGTGCCTCAGTGTGCAGCCCTGAAAGTCTTGGGCTGGTGTTTACATGCAGGTTCTCAAAGAGAACATTTGTGCCTGGGATTTTGCACGGGCTGCTGGCTGAGGAGCACCCACCTGCGGGGCACAGCAGTGCCAGCCTGCCCACGGTGCCTGCACTGACCTATTTAGTGCCACAGCAGAGCTGGGAGGGAGCTGACAGGGAATATGCATTCCACAGTTCCTCCTTTCTCCAGAGAGCTGCTTTTTGGCTCTGCACTCTGTTTCACACAGAGCTGTGGTAACCTCCTTGTTTACTGCGCTCCTGGAGCAGGACTGGGAAAATGGAACGGAGGGAGCGAGGTGTGGTGAGAGACAGCAAAACAGTGAAATCATCTCAGCTGTGTTCAGGGAAGCATATCCCATTAAAGGTTTTCTAAACCTGCCAGGGCCAGGGAATGCCTTGGCATCCCAGCCCGGGGGCAGAGTGGTGGCTGTACAACTGAATTTTGGGACAGGTGGGGGGCGCTGCCTGTCCAGCTCTGTCTCTCCTCAGTAGTGGTGAACAGGTTGGCTGCCTCCTGCAGAGGTCCTCAGTGAGGTTATTCACATGCACCAGAGGGGGTAATTTGGCCCTGCAATAAATATGCCAATGAATAATAATAATAAATATATTAATCCATTATGTGAAGTAGAGTCTGTTTTGCCCATAAAGACAGAGAGAAATGCAAATTTTCTCCCTTGAGCAAGCAAATATCCTTCTGAATGTATACAGGTAATAATTTGAGAGTTACTTTATATTTAAAAACAACACATACTTTTTTGCTTTATTTTTATGTTGCATTTCACTTCTGGGAAAGTATTATTCAACACATTTGCCTGTGCTTGCTGCCTGTCAACACTGGAGTTATTTGAAGTGCAAACAGAGGAATGGCTTTAAAGGAGTTGTTATTGCAAGGCAAACATGTTTGCTTAGTGTTTCAAACTAAATATTTCTGTCTGTGGAGTTTTTTTTAACTCACTCATTGTACAGCTTTATGATGTCCATTAAAACAGATCTCCTGAAGAATAGTTACTCACAGTATGTAGGAATTGGTGGGATTATTGCTAATTTACTTGGTACTGGAAAGATGTTTATTAAAAAAGGTGTTGTAATGTAATGCAAAGAGAATGGGAACACTAATAGCATGTCTTGAATTGTGATCTCAGTTTCAGCAAAGCTTAGTGGAAATGGGAGTCTTTTCCTGGAAATACGAGTAAATATAATTTTCCTGGTGGGTTTATCTATCAGCTGCAGGTGTGGCATATGCACGTGCAAAAGAGACATGTGAACAAACTTTATCAAAGAAAATTGCCTCTGAAGTAATGCTTAAAAACCTTTAATTATTGCCAGACTTGTCTGCAAAAGTTCAGTTACTGGTGGAAAATACTGAGAGAATCTCAGCTGCTCTTCCGGTGAGCCGTAAGATGGTTGATTTGGATCATTCATCCGAAAGGATGAGCCCAGGTCTGTGGAAGCAGAACCACCACGTTCAGAGTGTTGAAGCTCATTGCATAATGCTTTTTGAGTGAGAGCTTTTCCAAACCCTTACAGCCACAAACGTGGAGCTGGGAGCTAAAATTCCGTGTGGGCCCAGCTTTCCTGTCTTAGTGCAGCTGTGAGCAGCGAGCAGAGGCGCTCACGGCAGAATGAGCAGAAAACGCAGCCGGGCTGCTGTACCTAGGCCCTTTTGGGACACACAGGGGGTGTAGGCAGCAGCCTCTCATTGTGGGGAGCAAGAGGGGTGCTGTGCAGTCACACAGCCCCTCCTGTGTTCCTGGAACCCCTCAGGCTCGCCGCCCCCTCCGGCCAAGGTTCCCTTGGAGCCGCCGCCAGTGACGGCGAACTCGGTGCCCGCCGTGCCACAGCTGCCCAGTTCCGATGCCTTCGCTGCCGTAGCCCAGCTGTTCCAGACAACACAAGGACAGCAGGTAACCTGCTCACTGATTGCCTCCAGCTTGGCTTTCTCTGTGAAATGAGGGGGCAGCGGTGGGGTTGGTAGCCTGGATTTGAAGCAGAAGAGCTGCCCAAAGGTCTTCAGTGGGAAAGAGTATTTCAGTTCTTCCATCCAATAATTGTGATGTTAGATGGTGTTCAGTTTAATGTTCCTAAATAATTAGTTACGAATTGATGCAGTTACAGCGTTTCTGGAACAGGTGGAATGTCTCAAAGAAAATGAGGAATTCTGTTGTTCAGTCCACTTAAATGTTTGCTGGACACTGCAATGTTGTGATGTACTGAATTTTGCCATCAAAGCATTTAAGAAGGGACTCATGTTCTTGCTGTAAATGCTCCACAGTTCAGTCAGGTTGTTGGTGTGTTCATCCCCTGCCAGTCTGTATTGACATAAAATTTATATCCTACAACTCTTTCAATACTTGGTGTTGATATGAAGACATTCACTTCAGACTGTCTCACGTTTCTGTAGCTCCAGCAAATCCTGCAGACCTTCCAACAGCCTCAGAAGCCCCAGTCACCGGTCATAGACAACACTGTGATGGCTCAGGTTCAAGCTATTACTGCTCAGCTGAAAACCACAGCAGCACAGCCCCCAGAGCAGAAAGCTGCTTTCACAGCACCTGAGCAGAAAACATCATTTGACAAAGTAAGTCTTGGTTTGCATTTTCTGAAGCTGAAGAAAACTGGTTTTGGACAGTTTCTATTTTGTATTGGAATACAGATTTCTATTTTCCCCCAATTCTAACCTTGTATTTAGTTTCAGAGCTAACATCAGTTGTAAGAATGTGATAATAAAGATATTTTGGCTGCCAGTTGGGTAAGATACAGAAAAAAGAGTTGTCCTGATGTAATTTCTTTCAGAAGCTGCTAGATCGGTTTGACTACGATGATGAACCAGAAGCAGTAGAAGATTCAAAGAAAGAGGATTCAGCTCCTTCCCCTTCAGTGTCTCAGCCAGCTTTGTAAGTTCTGTGTCATAATAAAACTAAGAAATCTTTGTCCTAAAACATAGTTAGGTTAGAAAGTAGATTACAATTCCAAGTTAGTTCAGTGTTTAACTGCACAGTCCAAATTTAAAACACCGTTAACAGTTTTTGATGGGGTGATTTTTGTGTCTTGTTACTTTGGTATCTGGTGTGGATCGATGTTGCCTCATTGGTGGAGGACTGTGTTCTGTAGAGAAAAGCTCAGTTCTGGTTGGAAGATGAGTTCCATGTTTTTGCAGTACAGCTGAGGGTGTCAGGGCATCACTGGATGAGCTGGATTGCTTTAGTGGCTGGGGAAAAGCTGCTGTTCCACACATTGTGATAGTTTATAGTATTCAAGAAATGAAAATTGGCTTTACAGTTTTATGTTGGCAAACACTCCGCCCCCACACCAGCGAGCTCAGGCTCCTGCTTCCCTTTTGCTGTGCATTATGATAATGTCTGGAATGACATGACCACATCCCAGTTTTTTCCACAGGACCTCTCTCTCATTCAGTGCACAGGCTGGATGGTGCTCAATGCCGGGGTTAGTCCATATTTCTTTTTTCCCTGCTTCAGTACGTGGCCCCATGTCTTACTCTCTGTATCTGCATCTAAAGCCTGCTCTGAAAACCAGAACCACTAACTCTGTCATCAGCTTTCTGACTGTGTCTCTCACCTCAAGCACTCAATGTCCACGAGTAGTAGTTCATTTAAGGGTCTTTGAAGGAAATGGCTAGGATTTGCCTTAGAATGGAGATGGCACTCTGGAGTACAGAAACGTGAGGTAGGTCACAGGCACTGCTTGTGTCTGCCCAGCTGGAGGCTTGTGGGCATGTTTATGTTCTGTGGGGAGTGCTTCAGGGCCTCTGTCCTTGGTGCCTCACAGCTGTGCAAGGTGTCCCTGAGGGTGGCATTCCAGTGTTCTCAGTCTGGGGCACACAAGCTCAGTAATTCTCTCTGTAAAATACTGATCTGTCCAGAATCTTCTCAGAATTGTCTTCAGACACTGCAAAGTTCCATTTCCCATCGCCATCAAATTCCTTTATCCTCCTGAAATCCTGCTGAGTTTCTTGCACAGGCTGCATCCTTTGAGCAGGTCCTGTTACCTGCGCCGACCTCCAGAATTCCCTGAGCACTGTCCATTCTGTGTGTTGAATCAGGAAGTGATGGGCATCACTCATGTGATACACACCGCATTCTAGTCTGCCCTATTTCCTCCCAAACCAAAGTGTTTTCTTACAGCAAAAGTACAGCCAGTTTCTTTTCCTTGAGGAGAAAAGCATTGCTTCTTTTGTTCCCAAAAGAGGAACTGCAAAGGAAGAGAATTAGCCTAAGGCAGAGAACCTTCCTGAAATGTTTCTGTGGGCTGAGATCTTCAGCAAGCTCGTATAAGTACAGGGGCGAGAGAGGCTCTGACCCTTGTGTAGCATTTCTTTAGATGTGAAAGGACCACTCTTAGAGTGGAGAGAAGATCAGGAAGCCACTTTTTCTTCTTTTTCTTTTTTTGTTGGAAACAGGATCATAGTTAAGATTAATTGTTCTGTCTACAATAACAGCAAGAGTGTGTAAATGTGCATAGAAAATCTGTGAAATTAAGACAAACCTGTGCATCCACTGACTTGTCTCACCAAAATATTCCTGGTTTTAGTGGGTTTCCAGGAGAAGGCATGCAACAGCCAGTATTTCCTCAGCTCCCAAATATGGATCCTTTTCAGCAGCGGATGATGGGAATGCAGCAGGATCCGATGCGGCACCAGGTAACCCCAGCTATTCCCTTGTCCCCCTGTTGTGTTTTCCATCCTTTGCTGTTCTCTTTGGAGCAGAAGGAAGGAAGAGATTTTCCTGCTGGTGGAGAGTGGATGTGGCTTAGCCCTCCATCTTCCCAAAGAAACATATTTCTGTTGTCTGTCCTAGTCAGGCTTTGAAGGACAGGATTGTTACTTCTGCACCCAAATGCTTGGCCTGCTTCATCTTTCACCCATCTTTTGTTGTGACTTTTGAGCAGATGTAAAACTTTACTTGAGCCTGCTAGGAAAGCAAATGTCATTCCTTCTCCTAGCTGGAATTCTGTGGGTTTTTTTCTCCCAAGGTGCCTCTTCCTCCGAATGGGCAAATGCCAGGCTTTGGTCTCCTGCCTACCCCCCAGTTCCCACCCATGGCTCAGCCAGTGATGCCTCCAGCAGCACCAGTGCAGCCAACTTTCCAGTCTCCCTTCCCAGTCCAGGCTGAGCCACACCTGCAGAAGCCCCACCAGCAGGTGAGCAGCCCTTGCAGTGAACAGACCGACTTCAATGCTCTCATACATGTGAGCACACATTTCCCAAATACCGTGGATTGTCCTGGGGCAGAAATGTCAGGATGACCAGGACACAGCTGGCTGTGAGGCTGGCTCTGCTGGGAGACAATTGGAGAGCTCCAGGACTTACCCCTTTCCTGGCTCCAGCATACTTCAGGCTTAAAGTAGTTTCTTGTAACATCTTGGAGAAAAGTTGCAGCAGATCTCACTTTGCCTGGGATTTTGATGATGGAGCAGGATCCACTGACTGATCTTAAGGAATAAAATCATATTCTGTGGAGATGCAGGTGTTGCTGAAATGGGGTGCAATGTGGAAAACCAATAATTTGCAGATTGAAAATGGGAATTGTGTAAGTTATTTCCGTGGTGCCTTTTCAGTGGCTCTGTTAAGTACATGCAATACTGGACACTCTCCCTGCTAGTGACCACAGAGTGAAGCTCTTGAGTCACGTTACTCTTTAATTTCGCACATTTGAATATGCAATGTATTTTCAGTGCTGTTAATTTAGTCTGGGCATGAAAAGAAATAAAATGTATGTGCTGCTCACCCATAACACCTGTCAACTTCATGTTTTAGGATATGGAAGTGGAACAGCCACCCATTCAGGAGGGAAAACGACATGTTTCTGACAGTAGGAAATCAAGATCTAGATCTGCATCAAGGTAAATGAGTGAAAGTTGTTTTAGTGCAGGAATGAAAAGCGAATTAGCAGCTCTAAGATATATGAACCTCTAAAGTCATCTCCCTTCTAGGGAAAATATGGTTTCTGTGCAGTTCTCTCTCACTGGGAGAGAGCAACTTCCATGGCTTTCAGTCCAGAGTAAATTTTAGGGAGGCAGAATGTGATAATTTAATTTTGCCGGTGCTCTAAAAACACTTTTCTTCCGAAAACATTTGTGATCTGTGACTTTGTGTGTCACCGAGCCCATGTGCCACATCCCAGCTGACTGAGCAGATCTGGCTCCACTCTCTGTTCAGTTGCAAGTCATCTTGATCGCCAAGCTCCTCATGGTCTTCCACACCTTGAGTGGTTTAGAACTTGAACATGATGTAAAATACAATTTCAGTGGCAGAATTCGTGTATAAACTTCTTTAGCCATTTCTTTATGAAAGCAATAAGCATTTGCCTCGTTGACACAGGTGTAACTTTCCCTGTGTTGAAGTGGACGCAGTTTTGACGGTCAGCTTCAAGACAAAATTAGTGCATGACAAGAAATTGGAGAGTAATCAGCTGTTGGAATCGGGTGCTGCAGTAATTGATTGTGGTTCTCAGTGTCTGGGAATGTGCTGGGGTCGATGACAGAGCCCTCTGGGTGTTGAGGCTGCTGTGGTGTGGGGTGACGGGCGCTGACCCCGCGTGGCTCTGCTCCCACAGGTCCCCCAAGAGGAGACGCTCGCGGTCGGGCTCGNCGAGCGGGAGAAGGAGCGCCGCTCCAAGGGCCTGCCCCAGATCAAGGCTGAGACTGTCAGTGGTGAGTGTTCTCTCCCTGCTCCTCGGTGTAACTCTGCACGCTCCAGGGGTGCCGTGCTCTGGGCGGTGTTTTCAAAGCTTTTGTGTTGGTGGGGCTAATGCTGCTTCCTGTGGTTACCGAGGCTCGTCCAAACAGAACAAAAATCAGCTGCTTTGTGATTCCTGGTAGGAATTTCACCACACTTCCCTGTACTTCTTTACTCATAGTAGACGGTTTAGCGTTTCTGGAGTATCTCCAAGTTAGCAATATTTTGGCTGTAAAACGAGAAAAGGAAAAGCTGAAAGCCCATGTTTTTCTTTTCCTTCCTTCCAGACATATAAAGTAAAGCAGATTGAACAAAAAGAATTTGAGCTAATTGTAAATTTTTACAATTTTTCTAAGAATTCAGTCTTGTGTATCTCTCCAACCTGAAGAGGAGCTTTGAGCTGGAAAATACACAGGCTGATGTTTGCATTTCTGATACAATCCTGGCTTTGCCAGCGTTTATAGACCAAACATAGCAGTTGTCTTCTGAATATTCTTTGGGAGTGTGGAATCTTCTCCAGGGTCATCAAGTAAAATAAAAACATTCTTTCTTATATAAGAGAGACAAAAATCTGAGGTGTTCTAAGAGCCAAGACCTGGTGAGTGATGGTCCCAGGGGTGTGAAGGCCTGCAGAGCCCTGGCAGCTGTTCAGTGGAAGCTCCCTGGCAGTGCTGTGAGATGTGCTGCTGCCAACGCCTTTCCCAGGTTCTGTCACGTTGGCTGTCAAAGTTTGCAGCTCTGTATCTCTCAGGTGGAAAACCTGGATGGGTATTCAGTGTTGCTGCAGTAATCTGTAGCCTGGGGGGTACCTTGAGCTCCTTTCCTGGTTATTGCCCTGGATTCAGCGTGGGATAAGTGTTGGTTGTCTGTCCTGTAAGGAGCTCTGACCACCTGTGCTAACTCTTGGTTGTAGTTTGCAGTACCACACTCTGGGTAGGACAGCTGGACAAAAAGACAACTCAGCAGGATGTGGGAAGCCTCTTGGAGGAGTTTGGCCCCATTGAGTCCATCAATGTGAGTAGAAGGGGTGCAGTGTAAGCTGCTTTGACATGCTGGGGTGCAGAACATCTCTCCAGGGTTACTTATTTCTGATCCACTCCAAAGAGCTGGCCTCTTACTTCTTGTGTGTGGTGTTTTCAGTGTGAGCACTCAGATCACGTGGCTGGCTTGTACACAAACAAGAAGGGAGCTGCTTTGGTTCCTGCAGTGTAAAAATGCTCATGGGGTAATACAGATTATCCCATTTTCACAAAAATCCTGCTTTCCTGCAGGGTGATGGCTGCAGATTTACATCCCATGCTTCTGAGTTCCTTGGCTGCTTCATTTTATGTGATTATAGGAGAGCGAACTCTCAGCTGGTGTTCTTGTTGCTCTTCTGTCATTTTAGCCATAAACACAGAGAACTATTGTTTTACTTTGCTGTATTTAAGGATATTTTATGTATAAATTATAGCTGTTCCAGTAACTTCAAAAATTTCATTCATTCAAACAAATAAAAATAAGTGACTAATTTTCTTCCTATTCCCAAATTTTGTAAAAGAACATAGGAGTTTTTTCCTCAAATTCATTACAAATAAAAATTATTCCAAATCTGTAGCTAGAACTGAATGTGGAGGTGCAGCTGGCAGAGTGAAGGGGGATACTGTTGTCCATTCCAACAAAGTAACTAATTGCCAGATGTTAGAATTTACATGAACACTATTGTTCCACAATTTAAAAGGATTAAATTTACAAAAATCAGCTGTATTTTAGAGTTTTGGAAGTTTTCAGAGGTTGTGGAAGTTTTAGTTCACTAGAAATGTGAATTTCCAGAAGATACTGGCTTTCTTAGCCCCTTTAACATTTCCTTGCATACTTCACAGCCCCTTTAGGAACAGCCCCTGATGTCCCAGCTTGCTGTAACTGAGCATTTGTGTGTTGTTCACTGTTTGTTACCTGCAAAATGACCTTTTTCCCTTAAACCCCACACAGATGATCCCGCCCAGAGGATGTGCCTACATTGTCATGGTGCACAGACAAGATGCCAACAGAGCCCTCCAGAAACTGAGCCGAGGCAACTTCAAAGTCAACCAGAAATCCATCAAGGTACTGCCTGGAAAACGTCAGGCTGGAATTGCTGTCATCCTGTCTCATCTGTGCTGGGCTTTGGGGTGTCTCAGACCTACATGTGTTCTGGAGATGATATCTGTAAAATTCTGAAAAAACACAGCAGTGAACTGGTTTTTGAGAATGATTGTTCCTGGTCTGCAGTGGGATTAGTGGAACCTTGTATCAGTTTCCCTGAAAGATTGCCAATAATTATCTGTTTAATCAACAGAAGGCGTGTCCTTTTCTCATTACAAGGGACTGGCACTGTGTGTTTCTTGTTGCCAGTTATTTGTCTCCTGACAGAGTTCCATTGCGTATGATAATCCTACAAAGAGTACTAATAAATAAGGAAATATGCATTAATTAGTGAAGTTCTTCCTTCTGTAGAATGTCAAATTAGTGTGACACTGTCCTCCAATGGGAAATGGAATTAATCTCAGTGGCTGAGGATCATCAGGAGGAGCTGGCTTTATACATGTTTACAAGTGGTGTGCAAGAGTCAAGCCAAGGAATGGGAACTAAGTCTGCTTTAAAAAAAATTCCTTCAGAGTTTTGTAGCTGTTTCACATACGCTTTTTATTTCTTGCTCTCTAATGCTGTTTTGTGAGAATGAAATATTAAATCCATAAAAATGGAAACATTTTGCTGACCACTTGTATTTCCCCCTCCCCCCCAAGATTGCCTGGGCTCTGAATAAAGGAATAAAGCCAGACTACAAGCAGTATTGGGATGTAGAGTTGGGTGTGACTTACATACCGTGGGACAAAGTCAAACCTGAAGATCTTGAAAGTTTCTGTGAAGGAGGAATGCTGGACAACGAGACCCTTAGTCCAGGTACAGTGGTACTGCATGTTTTGTTATTGAACCTTTATTCCAGGGTTTGGCCATTCTGTCCGGTTTGCCCAATTGGCTGGTGATTATTGTATATGTGATTGTAGCATGTCTTCATGCTGAACACACAAAAATCAGCTGTGTGTTTTAAACAAAAATGTAGTGAATTATAAACATAATGTCAACGTGTTCCAGTCCTCTCGGTGCTTTTCTCTTTCCCAAAGTGCCTCCTCACTGATCCCTCTTTGTGCTTAGCTGGCTTTTCCCAGGAAGTTCTGAGAGACAATAGGAGCTATTTCTTCCCTAAATTAAATTTAAAGCTATGTTTGACATTTTTGTTATTTTGCTGCAATTCTTTATAATTGTATTTTCCTTTTCCTCGTTTGAGACTTGAAGGTGTTGGGTTTTTTAGAAATGAGTTCTCAAATGAGTGGTAAAGCTGCTGCCCTCTTGCCTGAGAGCAGTAGAATGAGCCTGTTGAAAGCTGCTCTCAAAAAGCCTTACAGTTTTTGTCACAGATAAGGTAACAGAGTCCTGGGTGTGTATAAACACTGTCAGTGCACAGGATTGATAAGTGACTACTGAAAGGAAAAAGTTTATTTGCTGTGTCAGTGTTTGCTGTGTTTAAATGAATTTGGAGTTTTTATTATCAGAAACAGTACAAATGCTTCTTAGCTCTGTGCTGCTTATTACCTGAGTATTTTCAATTAGGTCATTTTTGCAAACATGACTAAGCATGTTTCACTGCTTGTCTGACCCGTGTCTGTTGGGATTTTGTTTTGGACAGAGTGGAAGGGAATTCCCAAGAAGTCTGAAAATGAAGTGGCTCAGAATGGAGGTGCAGAAGCTGCACACAATGAACCAGTGTCACCTATTCCCAAAGCTTTACCTGTCCCAATTCCTGTTCCCATGCCTGCACCTATCACAGTACCTCCTCCACAGGTGAGAGTTGTTCCACAGAAATAAACAAAAACCCACTTTAAATAATAATTCAGGGAGGGAGGGAATGCCACGAATGGTAACTGTGTTCTCTCAGTCTCAGAGAAATTACTGCAATAGAATCTTTGTTACAGAAGGGCTGAATTGCATCTTCAGGTTTTGTTATTGGCTTTCTATTATTTGTTGTATAAATTAATGTTCCTCGAAAAACTTTTCTTATTGGCAGGTACTCCAGTACTTTTATATCAGTAGTTCCTTGTCAGTGTTAAAATAGTAGAAAATAGTTAAAATAGTAGAATCCCTTAAATCAGAGCTAATTTAAATTCAGAACTCGATACAAATCAGAAATAAAGGAAAAGGAAACACCAGTCACTCTAATGTGCAAACTGAGGTAGTGAGAAAGGGACAATCAGAGGTTTTGAATTGCTCTGAAGTTGTGAGCATTCCCGTGGATCCTGTCTGGAAATCCATCGTGCTGGGTGCAAACGAATCCCAGGCACTGTGTGAGGGGTATGTGGAGGTGAGTTACTGACATGCATTAGTACCCATTTAGCACAGAGGAACATTCTCCTCTAATTACTAAGGCAGACAAGACTGGTGTTGGTGTTTTCAGTGGTGGCAGCTCCTGAAACTCCCAGAATCTTCTGTGCAAGTGCCCCCTTGTTGCAGAGGAATTTGAGGTCGCTGAGATGTCCTGGTGGAGCTGGACAAAGACAGAGATCCCCAGCAGGACAGAGAATCACTGGGGCACTCTTGGGGTAACCCATCTCTCCCCTTCCTTTTTCCTAGGTTCCTCCCCATCCATCAGGGCCTCCCGTGGTGGGTGCACTCCAGCCCCCTGCTTTCACAGCACCTTTAGGAATCCCCCCTCCTGGATTTGCCCCCGGGGTGCCGCCGCCGCCGCCACCTCCGTTCCTGCGGCCCGGCTTCAACCCGCTGCATTTACCTCCAGGTCAGTGGGTGTGCCAGCCCGGCCCTGCTGGGCCAGAGCTGCACGGGGGCTGTGCCAGGGCGGCACTCAGGGCTCTCCTGTGCTTTTTGCAGGGTTCCTTCCTCCCGGGCCGCCGCCCCCCATAACTCCTCCGGTCTCTGTCCCGCACACTCCGGCAGTGAACATCCCAAACTGTAAGTGTTGGCCCTGGGGAGGGCAGGGCTCTGCAGGAATTGCTGCCTGGTGTTCAACGTGTCCTTGCCTTGTTCCTCAGCTACAGCAGCTGGTGGGAGTGAGGACACCAGCAAGGAGTCGTCTGTAGGAAATCCCATCCCAACAGTAGTCTCTGGAGGCAGAGGGAATGCCGAAAGTACTGACACTTCCAAAATCTACGGCACTGTTCCACCTCCTGTAGCACCCACCAACGTCCCTGCTCCCGTCACCCAGGCTGTTCCACTCCTTGGTAAGTTCCCTCCTGCCTGAGTTCTGCACTTCATTGTTCCCTACGTTTCAAATACCATTTTGATTTGGCTACTGACTTACAGTCCAGGGGAAAGGGAAGCACATTTTTCTCAGTTTGCTGAAATCTCTGTCCTACTGTTGGCTTTGAAATCAGTTTTAGAGGCTTAATGTGGCACAGAAGAAACAGTCAATATTTTTTACCATTGAAGATCTGCTTTCTGAAGAAACAAAGCCGTGATGTGTAAGTTATAAATTCAAATGCTGTCCACTTTTAAGTGAAGGTTTATACAGTCTAGAAAATGAACTTACAGCAACACATCTGTATGACATAGGAACCAGGTTTTAGACTCAATTACTAGATATATAAATGTATTAACATGCAGGGAAGCTATTTTTAGTGTATTTTTGAAATCTCTGAGGATGGGGTACATTCTTGTTATGTATGGAATAAATTGTTTTAATAGAACAGAAAACCAAAAGCTTTTATGCAGCCCTGAAGTAGGACAAGCTTTGAAACCTTTGTAAGAAAATATTATTTAAATATTACCAAATGGTTTTTTGACTAGCAAACCCAGGGTATGGGAGTATGTTGCATAAATTACTTTTCCTAGTATGATACAAGCCTGGTCAGATTTTGAAATGGTGTGTGAACTGTTACAGAACTCTGCTAAAAGCTTATTATATGATGGCCTTGGATGGGCCAGTGTCAAGAATTTACTCAAGAGACTTGTTGCCTACAAATTTTAGTGAGATTACTGCATTTATGGGATTTTAGGCCTCTCCATGAGAGCCTAAGAAATGAGTGAAAAAGCTAATTTTGTGTTAGTGGGTTTCTGCCCAGAAGTTTCAGTGATCACTGAAGAAAATCAGAGATTTGTGTCCCTGAGAGCTCACTGCTCTATTGGATGAGGGTATAAATTTTCCATCCATGACTAATGATTTATGAATCCTTCACGTTGAAAACGTGACAGAAGACCCTTTCAAAACAGAGAAAAGCTTAAGAAACCCTGTGGTGACACCAAGGAGTCAGAGAATTTTGTTAGGAATTTCAGAAACTCACACCTTCCTGCTGAATGACACCTTCTGTAAAGATAGCACAGAGTTTTGGAGTTTCACTGCCTTGGACAGCATCACCTGCACTTCATACTCCCGGCCTCTGGAATGTGTGAGGCTCCTCTGCACTTTGCTCTATCTCTGCACACATAACAAAAAGCTTTTACAAAATGGAGACTGAACTAAATTAGACACCCAGATCAGTTCCTTGGACAGCAGCTGCTTTTTATTCTTAAAAATCCAAGGAAGCTGAATTTGAGAAAGCTGGAAATGAAGAACTTGCCTTTGCTTTCGTTAACTTGTTCACTGAGTGGTTGAGGCAGATAAAGTTCTCTGTGTGGTCAGAGTGGCTTCTGTCAGTGAGGGGAGGGTTTGGAGCTCACAGAGCAGTCCTGGGGTAATGGCTGAGATCTCTGTGTTTGCCTCAAAGCAGTAGCATTCGATGTTGGGGAGTGTCTAATTTCAACAAGTTATTTATAATTAAAGAGTCACACACAACCCGTCCTGAAGGTTCTGGAGTTGCAGGGCACTGTTCAGTCTGATAAAAGAGGAGAACCAGAAGAAACAGATGATAATACTTTATGTGATTAAAGATAAAAGGTTACTGTCAGTTGTGCTGGCTTTTTAAAACCTTTCAGTAAGTTAGCACAAATGACACTCTCTTTAAAAGCACTTGGAATCACTCTTGCATTGAGTGTAGCTCTGCATGTGGGAGGCCAGGGAGTGTCCTGGGGAGGATGAGGAAACCTTCTCCAGGTACCTGGGCAGGATGGGAGAGCTCCTGCAGCAGCCTGGGCTCAAGGGATGAAGGTTGAAGAGGCTGTGGGAGAGATCCAGACTTGTGGCTTGGGAACACTTCTGTAATCCCTGCAAAACACAGGAGCTCTTTAATGACTTCTGTAGCTTCAAAAAATGCCGTTTCTCTCTGTGGGTTCAGTTTTTCTGTGGAAGACACGTCACAAAGTAGTTCTGAAGGGATTATTGTTACATTTCATACCCTTTCATAAGTTCTGTCTCAACTCCACTGATTTCCTTTGTGCCTCCACTGTAATTCCTTCATCCCTTCCAGCCAGGACGTGGTTTTGCTTCAGAGGAGTGATGCCTCTTGGATTTTGGGTCTGGATATTTTGTGCTTTTTTCTAAAGCCCACCCTCAGGTCGTTGTGATTTAGTTGTGCCCCTGACCTCACTCTCTGCTGCTGCACCTTGTTGTTCATGGGAACAGGACAGTCCAGGCTGTGATGGCTCCGTGAGTGGGTGCTCAGGGATTTGAAATGATCTGCAGAGCACGTATTTGTAGGCTCCTTTGACATGTGCCTGCTGCAGGAAGTGACAGCCTTTAAATCCCTTGGGATTGGCCCATGTGTTCCCAGCATTGCTCAGGTCAGTAATAACCTGCAGATGCTGTCTTTGGAATGCTCAGATTCTGGGACCTGTTAACCTGATGCAATACACCCTATGGCTGTTGTAGGTCCTGATCTAGTGCTCTTTTTAGCCAAATCCTTACAAGGATCCTAACATGTAATCAAAGCTAAGTTACTCTGGAGTTCCCACTGAATTGGGCATTCACTTCCTGGTAGTGCAAGCTCAGTTATTACTCTCTGCTCCCCTGATGGTTTGTTCTGAAGTGTTTTTGTAATCTGTGTTAAATCATAAAACACAAATACAGCATTCTCTGAGCCCCTCAAGAGTGTGACTGTCCCAAAATGTTGGGATTTTTGGCAAGATTTTTCAGCTGTGACTCCATATTTAGGCCCTTTAATTCAGGCTTCTTTCTTTGCAGTCTTGACTTGCTCTGAGAGATTCTGTGTCAAACTCCAGCAAAAACCCAGCAGACTGATAGCATGGTCCCTCTCTCAAGAATTCCCTGGCAGTGTTTAATGTTCTAGCTGTAGGATGCCACATTCCCCACTGGAGAACACGCAGAATGTTGGAGAACAGTGGAGTGCAAACCTGCTGCTGCTGTGCTGGATCCGTGAGCTTTTGCTTGTTCCATGCGTTTCCACGAGGTTTGTGTGCTGGGACAGACAGAAACCCCAGAGCTCCACGTGCTGGGAAGTGATTTAAGGGGTTGAGTTACTGGAACCACTTAGTGAGCAGAGTTTGTGTAAGAGTTAATCAGCAGTGTGTCAGCACTGACATGGGAATTATCCCAAGGGAATGTAGGCTTTGTCCAGCTGGGAGAGGTGATCAGATCTGGATCACAGTGGCGTGGAAATCGGGCTTCATACCTAATTTATCAAAGCAGTAAGGATGGCTCCTGTGCCCTCTGTGGACAGAGGATACCTCAGGCCAGCCTGAGCCCTTTGGGCTGTGTCGTAGGAGGCAGGTGGTGGGACCTGGGACACTTTGGTGCGTGATGGTCACTCCTCCGAAACCAATAAAATCTGTTGTGAAGGCAAGGTGTGGTGCTGCACATTGGGACAGAGGAGCAGGTGTCAGCTGTGAGGGAACTGGCTCCAGTGGGACAAGCTGGGCCAGGAAATCACCTCAGGGAGTTCATACCCAGTTCAAGGAACTGCTTGAATGTCAGGTACTTCCTAACTTGCCCCAGGCATGGTGTGTGTGTCTGTACCATGAATTTCCCTGAGCATTTTCACTAAACTGGCATGTGTTTCTGGACAGCTCTTTAGGTTTTTTGTTGGTGCCTGTTTTGTCAGGAAAGTGAGGGAACTCCAGTAGTTCTACAGTTGCTTTAGCCTCAGCATTGAAGGGGGTTGGTATTTCAAATAAATTTAAAATAAGAAGTGTGCAACTCTCCAGCTGATGCCGTTCAGAATGAAGGAGTTCCAGGTAGAATTATGTTGCTTCAGTGCTGCAGTTTGTGTAGATATAAGGTTGAGAAATTAAATGACTTATGCCCACTAAAAATGTGAAACTTCCCTCCCTCACCTCATGTTCATGCTCTTGTAACCCACGTCTGCACTGCTGCTTCTAAGCAGAAGCACACGCTTAACCTCAGCTCTTTAGTTCTCAGTTACTCTATTCTGCCTTGTTCTAATCTTCTGAGGAAGATTAAAAGATGTTTTTACCAACAAGAATATCCCGAACCTCAGAATTCCTGGGAGAAATCATTAGCTGTGAGTCTGTCTTGCCAGTTCTGTCACAGGAGGAGTTTAAACTGGGTGATTACAGACCTGGTTATTGACCAGGACGGGGGAGGGCTCTGCATTTTAGAGAAAGGGAAAAATGCAGAAAAAAAAAATGCTGTTGGTACTGGACCATTTCTCTCCAAGAGTGGATCTGTGTCTGACTGCTTGGAGGGGAAGGGGAGAGGATCTCATGGACTGGAAGATGCCACACAAGTCTTCTCACGGGCAAAATACAACTTCCTTCCAGTATGAATTTAAAGAGCACTCAGGTGAAAAGGTTTCTGTCAGAGACATCCCTAAAAGTCAGTGGTGTGGTGAGAGGGCAGCACAGAAGGCTCAGGTCTGTGGGGACGGGAGGGATGAACACCACGGCAGCTGGTGGGGCTGCTGGGGCAGCTGCAGCCACGTGCAGTTCTCACAGCTGACACTAATTCAGCATGAATTTCCACAGCATTTCATCCTGGCTTTACCCAGGCAGGGGCTGTGCTTCTAGGGCAGGAGGTGCTGGTGAGCAGGAGCAGTGTGAGGGCTCTGGGAACACCGGACAGTGTTCCTGGTTCAGACAGGGGGCACCTGCCCCGGGTGGGAAGGCCTCAGCTGGAGCTCAGCATTCCTCCTTCCTTCTGGCTCGTTGGAGCTGTGGGCTGAGCTTTATCTGACACTACACTTGGAGAGGGAGGTTTTTTCCTCCTATGAAGAGCATAGGAATAAAACTGGAAGATAGTTGGTGCTGGATATGTGCTATAAAGGATGAAGAAAAGAAGTCAGGAATGACCTGTTGCATTTCCTTTTTGTTTACATTGCAAGGTTTATTCTAGTGCAATGAATCTTTGTTGTGTCCTTGTCTCTGGAATGGCAAACAGAGCTGTGCTCCGGCTGTGTCGCAGCCTCCTCTGCCTCTTGCTGGTGCTGTGCAGCTGTGGGGCGTTCAGCTGCTCTTTGTGGCAGAGGGAAGTGTTCGAATCCGACTGGAGGGGG
>WEZZ01036550.1:392015-402043 GCA_013400585.1 Chloropsis cyanopogon
CGGGATGGGGATCGGGACCGGGAGCGGGAGCGGGAGCGGGATCGGGAGCAGGATGGGGAGCGGGATCGGGATCGGGATGGGGACCGGAAGCGGGAGCGGGATCGGGACCGGTAGAGAGAGAGGGAGCGGGACCGGGACCGTGAAGGATTCAGAGGGATCGGGATCGGGACCCGAGAGGGCGATGCTGCTCAGGGCCCGGCTCCCAGCTCTGTCCCCGCCGTGCCGCGGTTTGAGCAGCAGCGCTGTGTCCCGTGTCCCCGTGTCTCCGTGTCCATGTATCCCCGTGTCCCCGTGTCCATGGATCCCCGTGTCCATGTGTCCCGGTGTCCCCGTGTCCATGTGTCCCCGCGTCCCCGCCCGGCCCGTTCTCGCTCTCCTGCCGCGGCCGTGGCCGGGCTGTGGCGGATGCTCCGCTCCCGTCCCCATCCGGAGCGCGGTTGCGCGGCTTCCGCTGGGCAGCGCTGCGGTTCGGTAGGGCTGCTCTGCCCGGAGGGTGTTCGGAACTTAAATCAGAGCCACAGAGAGATTTTAGAGTACCTGGGCTTTAGGGAATCACGGAAAGGTTTGCGTTGGGAGGGACCTTAAAGCCCATCCAGTTCCACCCATTCCACGGGCAGGGACACCTCCCATTGCCCCAGGCTGCTCCAGCCTGGCCTTGGGCACTGCCAGGGATCCAGGGGCAGCCCCAGCTGCTCTGGGCACCTGTGCCAGGGCCTGCCCACCCTCACAAGGAACAATTCCTTCCTGATATCCAGTTTAAACCCACTCTCTGTTAGTCTGAAGCCATTTCCCCCTCTGGGCTGACATTGCTGACACAGAGATTTGTTCGCTTGAGAACACCAAATCAGGTGAGAAAAACTTGATCCACATAAATACACGGAGACTGTTTGTCTCAGAGACACACTGGGATTATAACTTCACCCTGGAAAGATGCTGGGAAGAGAGCCAGCCAGAGCTTCCTATCTAGGAATGGTGAGATGATAAACTCCTTGGAGTGCCGGTCCTGCTGTGCCTGGAGAGGAGGCTCAGTCACCTGGGAGGGAGCAGGTCTGTGCTTGTGGCACCCTGAGCCCTGCTCCATCGGGAGGAGAGGCTCCAGTGCGCTCGAGGTGGCCCTTGTTTCATTCAAAGAGGTCTGTCAACTTCTTTTGAACGGCAATGTCTCATTTTACTAATCGCTGTTCTCACCCCCCAGGGCCCTCTTTTGAGCCTGATCTCCTTTTGAACCTGCCCCGATGTTTTCACCAGGTTGATTGTTCCCTCCCTGGAAGGAGTTCCCAGACCTGCCCTTCTTCGTGCCCCTACACGAACGGGGCACAGACGGATGGAGGGGAGCCAGATGTGTCGGGTTTCTCCATGGGTGAAGTGAAATAACCCGCAGTGATTTCAGAGGCTGCTGGCGTTGGTAACCAGTGCCAGGGCTCCTGGGGTGCCCCAGCTGGGCAGAACTCAGCTGACAAAGCTGCCAAGCCCAGGGACACCCCCGAGAGCTGGGCATTTGAAGGACTAACACAAGGATTCCTGCAGAAAGAGGTCAGAAGTCTCACACAAGCCACAGCCATGACAGTGTTCTCTATCGTCCTTTTCTTTCACAAGTACAATAGAAATACCCAAGGATCAGTTACTGGTGCTCGTCCCACATCTTTTTAACTCCTTTATTTTCTTAAATCTCGCCAGTAGGTGAGAAAATCCAGCCCCCAGTGCAGCCGACCGGGGTGTTTGTCAGCACAAAAATCATCATTTGGCCCTGTCACATCAAATGGTGACATGATTGTTTTTTGGAGTATCAGAGTCAGGGCTTAGAGGACAGAAGAGAAGGAGCGTCTTGATTTCTCTCATAATCTGCCAGTTTAAAGAGAAGGAGCATTTTGATTCTCTTGTAATCTGCCAGTTTAAAGGTTGATTAAATTCCTGCTGTGTGATGAGGTAAACACCAACCTAAGCTATGTAGAGAACACTTAATTAACTTTTCAGCAAAATGTGACAAAGTAACAAAAAATCCCAATCCTTGGGTCCTGTAAAAAGGTGGCCTAGAGCGAGGATGAAACCCTTGAGGGAGCAATTTCCCCGTGAGATTTTACACGAGTTAAAAAATGAGAGGGCATTTTGAGAGCTGCGTTTCCCGTGGCAGCCATACACAAATAGATCGTGTTTCCTGCTTGTGATGGTTCTGTGGGAAAAGCAGGGAGCCGAGCTGAGGCTGGAATGTCCATCCCACTGTGGGGAGCTTGTGTCAGGAGCGTTTTTCCCGGGATTACCCGCGCCACTCGAGTTTGTGTCATGAGCGTTTTTCCCGGGATTACCCGCGCCACTCGAGTTTGTGTCATGAGCGTTTTTCCCGGGATTACCCGTGCCACTCCCCGCCTCCGGGGGATGCCCCACAGGGCATTGACTGCCTCGGTGCTTGTGCGGCTCCTGCAAGGTGTGGAAAGGATTCTTTCACTGCAAAGCGGCGGCTCCCCTGTGGAAAGGCTGCTGTGGGAATGAGGGTCCCCGTAATTAACGCGGTGTCAGCGGGGAAGCCTTTGCTGGAGCGGGCCAGATTAAAGCCAACATTCACCCGGCCCAGGCGGGCTAATCTTTGTGCTGCCAGTCCCTCGCCTCCGCTGCTCCCCGAGCCGGGCAAACCTGAAACGCGAGCCTGAGAGGAGAGCTTGTGTAAATGTTGGTTCCGAACTTTGTACCCGGTGTGGGCTGCGCCTCCCTGCCAGGGCGCTGCCCGGGGTCTGCCCCCGAGAAGTTAATTATTTCTGATGTTCCTGCTGGTTTTGCCCGTTCACGTTCACCAAGCGCTTTGAGTGTTGCACGCAGTACAAAGCGTGGAAACCCTGACAGGCTGAAACTGGGAGCACAAAGCCAGGACAGCCAGGATGGAGGGAAAAGGGATTCTGAGGATTGTCCTGGGTCTGCAGAAACAAATCTGCCCAGGGCTTGATGGGAGCTGCGGCTGTGGCACAGAGGGATGAGCGCAATCAAACCGAAGCTTAGCTGGAGTTCTAAATGGCTTTTAAGCTGTTTACTAGAGCATGGAAACATCCCTTCTGAAACTGGCCAAATATTGCCCAGAAAGCACATCTGAAAAATGCTATTTATTTTTCTTGAATGAGAGTCTCTCAAAATGTTTATGCACTCAGGAATGTTATTTTGGCTACAGAAAGGCACCTAAAGGAATGCAACCAAAACACTGTGCGTCCTATGTATAAATATAGAGATATGTTTATGGGACATATATTTTAAAATATCAACTTGGAGAAAAATCAACAAAGTCCAAAGAAACCCTGTACCTTGTCATGCTTTACATGTAATGACTGGATAAGGATTTCATTCCCAGTGATGAGAAAGAAAAGCTTGGTCTTAGATTTTATTGCCAGGTTGCTATTTGTGGAAGTTCTTACAGTGGAAACTAAACAAAACACAAAACTTTGCAAATCCCAGCCCACGTGAGCGTGTGCCAGAGGTAAGATCCAGGGGGCTTCATTGGGGTTTATTTCAGACACAAACTGCCCCGCACTCTCACTTTTGCCACACGCACAGTTCAGTGGTACAGCAGGTGTCAGGACACCCAAGGGGAGGTGGCTTGGATTTAACCCAGCTCTGTTGGGTAATCCCTGAGATGCAAAGTACATAACCACAGGGAAAATGCTAATTATTACGCAATTGGAAAACAAATGCTACCACAGGGTAAGCTCCCCTGTTTCTGCAGGAAAGCAGGAAGGACAAACAAAATATAACAGGCAGGTGTCCAGAGTAACAGAGATGTGGTTTTATTTGCAGTTTTAAACACGTGGTGTCTTCTCTGGGAGCTCTGGATGGTCGGGGAGTGGGTGAGTTCCTTCCCAAGCACCACCTGGGTTTGTAGAGCTGGCAGTGAAGCGAGGCTTCGGGGTGCTGCTTTAATACAAGCAGTGAAAAAGTGGGAATGCAGCTGGGAGATGCACCAGCCATATATTTCATACGGCTTCCACAGCACCGTGGAGTGTTTATTCATTAATACTGATGTGCCCCACGTCGGTGTGGAAGTTTTTCCGCAGGCTCCAGCCGTGCCAAAGGGCGAAGGGCGCTGCAGGAGGCACCTGCAGACTTTGCACACCCTGCGGGCTCGTGGGGCTGGAACAGCTTTCCAAAACGTGCTCACAGCACCTCTGCGTGCCTGCAGGGCCAGGGGCTGCAGTGCCTGCTGGAGCTGGAGGCAGGAGCAGAAGTTCCCGCTGTGTGGAGAGAGCCTTCACTCCCTGCCCCAGGGCTCTGCCAGGGCTGTGCTGCTGCTCTGGAAGAAGCTGTGGCACCCCCAGAACCTGTGTCTGTGCTGAAGCACATCCAGGCCGGGCCGTCTGGGGGATCCAGGCGGGCACGTGGGCCAGTTTAAGCCTGCTGGCAGTCGCTGGCTGGCAGCCACCGTGTCACAGCAGTGGCAGTGCCAAGCTTGGCAGTGCCGCTCTGCGCGCAGCTGGAGCTGCTGGCACCCAGCTGCCCTGGCTGTGCTCAACCCCTAATCCGGGGGGCCTAAACCGGCTCCGGGTGCAGCTCTGCCGGGAGGTCTGGGAGGCTGAAGGAGCTGCTGGGCACAGGCAGGGGGGTGCAGCCCTGCTCCGGTGTGCCAGGCGCCTCTCCAGAGCCAAATCCTCCTCCCTGCAGCCTGCTGGCACCTCTCCTCTCGCCCTGCCCCTGAGCCCCAGTGCCCTGGCTGCACCCCTGGCAGGGAGGTGTGGAGAGCCACCAGGTCCCCCTGGAATGTACATTTCTGGGTGTTACCTCAGAGACTGAGCTCTAGAGGACAGTTTCTACACAAAACTGAGGTAGGAAAGGAGGAATGTGCTTAACGCAAGCTGGAACCAACTTGTTGTTTCTTACATTTTTTCAGGTCCAGCGTGGGCTCTGGTGGGGACAAAAGTCGCAGTGTGAGTGGCTGCGGACTGTGCGGGGGGAAGAGTTTAGAGTGAGTGTTTGTTTGTCGGGGTTTATTAGCGCTGGCAAGTGTCAGTGAGTGCCACAGGATGGCGTCCGTGCTCCGTGTTTGGGGGACCGGCTCTGCCTTCCTCAGTGCTGCTCCTCGGCAAAATACTGAAACATCGGGAGTAGCGACAACAAAAAAGCAAGATACCTTTATGAGTGAGGGGTCTGAGGAAGCGAAGGGAAGGAATCAGCTGATCAGCTCCACAAAAATAAATGTCCCTTTCCACTTCGGCTTGGAAATTGGGTACCTTGGTGAATCTTGGGACCGTGTCACAACATAAACTGTGCAAAGAAAATAAAAGACTTCCTTCCATGTCCCACAGGAACTGTGGAGGATAGCTCATAGTTTTGTGGAAGAGAGAATCTGTCTTGCAAGGGTTGAAAACAACTAGTCTGGAAAAAGATCCAAAAGCTTTCAGATGGGTAGAAATGATTGCTCTAATTCCTCTGGGGACACAGAGCAGATCTTTATATGGCATCTAGCACAGACTGTGATAAAAACAAGGGACATAAGGACTTGTGTTTGTGGGGGGAAAACCCCATCCACGAACATGAAACCAATCTGTCTGGGGCAGAAGGATTTTAAAATGGGTGGCACTGCAGGTAGCAGGAGTACAAACAGCTCAGGTGTGCACTGTTGGTTTAATTTGTTTATTTGGAGGCAAGGCAGTGACCCCATTGCTCACAGGCCCTGCAGAAGCAGTGCTGCTGAGTGTGGCTCAAAAATGCAGATAAATTGAGGGGCAGCCCACTGACCTGCTTCCCACCCTGCCTCCCGCTCCTCCCTGCAATTCCTGCCTTCCTTCCACTCCACACAGACACACACGGGGCAGAAGAGGCTCTCTAACAGCTCTGACGCTGCTTTTGCTCTCCACACTGCTATCTCCAAAGCACTGGGATGCTGGGAATGCTTCCCAGTGCTTCCCTCACTGATCCAGAGGGGCATTGGACAGACCGTGCTATAACCCACTGTTAGCCACTTCTGTATGGCTTTGATATTTTAAATGAAGCATTCAGAGGAGTACACAGGCACAGTCACCTTCCCGTAAGCAGCAGGTAATCAGGAAAACATTAATATTTGAGGAAGAAAAGCTCTGGGCTAGTGATTTAGCCAGGAGGGGTGGGGGCACTGTCTGCCATGCCTTTCACAAGCAGCTGTGTGCCCCTGTACCTCTCACGGGCATAGAACCATGGAATTGTTCAGGCTGGAAAAGTCCCTCAAGATCATTAAAGCCCAACTGTCTTCCTGTGGGAGAGCTCTTTAATGTCTTTGCTGGTGACAAGGGCAGTGGGACTGATGACACTGAGCTCTGTGGTGGAGTCCCACAGCAGAGGGCAGGGATGGGCATCCAGAGGGACCGGGGAGAGAATGAACATGGCCAGTGTGACAGCCTGGGGATGTTCAGTGCAGGGGCTGCACCTGGCTGGGGGCACTGCCAAGGACAAACACAGGCTGGGAGAGAATGAACATGGCCAGAGGGCAGGGATGGATGGGATATTGGGAATTAGGAATTGTTCCCTGTGAGGGTGGGAGGTCCTGGCACAGCTGGGGCTGCCCCTGGATCCCTGGCAGTGCCCAAGGCCAGGCTGGACAGGGCTTGGAGCAGCCTGGGATGGTGGAAGGTGTCCCTGCCATGGCAGGGGGGATGGGATCGGCTTTAAGCCCCCTCCCAACCAGAACCATTCTGGGATTCTCTGAAATTAGCACTGACATTGAAAGCAAGACTTTAATCAAATAAGCTGACAACAAACAGGATTGGAAGCCAAGGCTCTTGCCTGCCTCGTGTGTCCTGTGGGAAGAGCAGCAATTCCCCCGGGAAGGCTCTGGCACTATCCAGAGAGCTCTGATTTCACAGAGCACTTCACTCCCAGCGCCAGAGAGCACAGAAAACAGCGCTCCCCGAAAGGGAGGCTGGGCTGGACAGAAATTCATCAGATGCATTTCCCTCTTTTACATAATCCCACAGGCACATCACGAGGATGTGATCCCACTACTGGCCTCGCCGCAGCCTGACAGAAATAGCAGCTGAAAAACACCTGGGAAGGCATTTTTATGGGTTTTGAAGCATGCAGATGCCTGGGAGAGCTTCTCCAAGGGACTGGATATTTTGCACTTAGAGGAGCGGACAAATTTTTGTCCTCACAAAGATTCATACTAAGCAGAAATATTTATTTTCCGTGTGTGCAGTTGACAACCAACCTGAGTCACATAAAATCCAGAAACCTTCATTATTACATTGTTGTTCCTATTTTCAAAGACAAAAGCAAGGCAACAGTTTCTGGGTTGTGGTGAACATCTTCTGTAAGCTGCAGGAAGGTAAGTGTTTCACCAGTACAGAACAAGACCTAATTCAAACCAGTTTGGACAGCCTGGTTTGTACTGGTCACATCTACCACTATTTTTCAAAGAACAGTTTTCTCTTTTTTTTTTTTGTTTTAACCCCTTTTTCCACCTTCCCACTTGAAATGCCCCCTGTGGTTCCTGTCTCTCAGGTACAGGTGTGCACTGCTCCGGAGCAAGAGCATTCTTTTGTGTGGAGGAGAAATGCCACAACGTGCGCTGCAAAGGGAAAAAAGCTTTATTTACAAAACGTGACAAGTGGAATGTCTGCAGTAGAGACAGAACTTTGCTTCCTCCTCCATGCAGATTCTCCCACGAGGAATGCTGTGCCGTGTTTCCAATCACGGAATCGCCGCCCTTGCAGTTCAGTTTTACTGCGTTTATTCAGAGTTGCCAAATTGTTTCTTTCTGACTGAGCTACTCCTGCGCGCCCCTGTCAGGAACAGCTCTCCCTTGTGCAGCTCAACCATTCCCAAACTCAGGATTTCCCTAGGAAGGTGTTTTACCCCTGCTGCATTCCCTGGAAACCAGGTTTGCTGACGCTGGGCAATTGATGTGGAGCAGGGGGGATTTTCACCTCAGGCCCATCTTCTGCTTCCTTTGGAAACATTTCGGAGGAAACCGAACTTTTAATGCAGACAATCACCGCGGGACAAAACCAGCGGCGGGAACCTCACCCAGCACAGCTGAGGGCCTGGAAGAGCAGCACACCAGGTGGGATCAGCTAAAGATGTGCCCACAGGAGCTGGCTCTGCTGGGCTGAGGATCCCTGCCCACACCCAGGACACCGGCAATGCGGGATATCGGGAAGGAATTCCTCCCTGTGAGGGCAGTGAGGCCCTGGCACACCTGAAGTCAAAGTCAGGAAAGGACCCGTGTTTTATCTTGCTAATTAAATGCTCTGCCTAAAGTGCTCGGCTGGTAATGCCGTTTAAAACCTGCCATTAATTAGTCAATGGCTTGATGAGGAAAACTGGCATTTAATATTTGAACTTGATTTGCAAGCAACACGTGATTAATGCTATCTGGGATTTTGTATTTGATTTTTAAAGGCAGAACAAATACACACTATTAGAAAACAAATATTCTTTATTAGATACACAATGGGTTGGTTTGGATTTCCCCACTCTGACTTTCAGAGGTGTTGGGGAGGTGCTCCCAGTTTGTTGTGTGGAAAAACACTGTCAGTTCAGACACAGCTCATGTTTATTTATTAGTGCATTATAAAATGGGCTTCTGCAGGCTGGAGCTGAGGCTTAACTAAATCCAAGTGCTCGCGGTGCCCGGGTGCTCTCTTTGGGCTGAGCCACGTCCTGCTGAGGGGAGGCTGTGCATGATGCAGACAGAGGCATTCATGTTGGCTGGTACGAGTTACACAGCTCTCTAATTAATTACTGCTCTGTTGGTTAATGTCATCTGTTGGTTAATGATCCTCTCACTTCTCCTGCTCATTCCCACACTCGGTGCTCTTTTGGGTCGGTGGGGTTTTGGAGCTGGCGGCCACGCTCTGCCCTCCCGCAATTCCCTTCTCCCCCAGCGGGAGCTCATTGTGCAGAGTGACTTTTATGAGTTTCGTCCTTATCCTGGGGGTTCTGCCCAATGTCCTCGTGGCCCGTGAATCCTGCATTCCCCGTGTCTGCCATCAGAGGCACATCCTTCTTCCCAAGCTTTGCTCACCTCCCCTAGGTCTGACATCACGGAAACACCTCCGGCCCTACATCTTAGCAAGTAATTTGTTTTTCTAACACCTGGCTATCACCTGGAGCATGTTGGCTGCTCTCTGTTTCTGGGATTAAATCTCCTTCCTAGCCGATTAGGCTTGAAAGTGTACGAAGATCGAACATCACAGAACATCCTATTTATGGGAATTTTGGCACATTCCACATTTTGGGAGAGAGGCACGGGGAAAGCTCAGCACCGGTCCTGGGGGCTTTGAAGGGGTCAGGAGCCAGGGAGGAGAGGGTGCCTCACTGCATTGTCAGAAACGACAGAGCTTTATCATTTTAGTTAATGGTTTTAATTAGCTTTCAAATTAATTGTTTTAATTTATCATAACCAATATGTATATTAATTACCATGCGTTATTCTTAGATTAATCTTCGCCAGCATTCAGCAAAGTTGTCATAAGCTACTTTAGTGGGAACACAGCTGGGGAGAGTGACTGAAAGTTTAACTTGTGATAAACTGACTCTGATGTGCTCCAATGACCAAAGCCTGGGAGATGGACCGGTGTGATAGCACAACTGCAACACAGAATTTACGGACCACGAGGACATTTCGCGGGAAGCAGAAGCTAAAGGAGAGATTAAAAAAAGAGTCAGTAGATGTGTTGGAAAGGAGGAAATAGATACTAAAAAGACTAAAAATATGGACTAATTAGCATGACGTGAGCAATCAATAACCAGTAGGATAGAATACTAATTAACGAGAGAGAGGTGTGTAATTTAGAAATGCCATCATTTGATGAAGAGGTGAACGAGTTCTGTAGCCGTGTCTGTGCAGAATTCTGCCGCACGCGCAGCCACACGCCCCCTGACCGACAATAAAGTGACGCCCGACTCGCCGGCGCTCAGGAGACGGTGTGAGAGGGTTTCATTCACGCCGGCGATGTGGGAGGGCTGGGTGGCAGCCGGGGGGAGCCCAGATCGCGGCGGTGCCGGCGGTGCCGGGGCTGCGGAGCCCTGAGGGGCCGTGAGGAGCCATGAGGGGTCCTGAGGGGCCGTGAGGGGAGCGC